>JAQQPU010028931.1:0-10328 GCA_029168905.1 Artemia sp. Kazakhstan ARC1039
ACAGCCCCTTTCATATACGGAATAATTTCTGTTCGTTTTAAGTTTTAATGTCGCTCCTTACTTTCAGTTAAAAAAACTTGTTTTTTATTTAATTTTTGAACGTTTTTGAATAAATGCAGGTTTTGATCTTGGCTCACAGTACATGAATAATTAAATCAAAATTTTCATATTAATTTACTTTTATTTGGTTAAATGGCTTTCTCGAAACTTAATTCATTTTGTTTACGAACGTTTTTAATAGTAATAAATATACGTAACTTACGAATTAACTTACGTAACGAACTTCTATATTCATATATTTTTAATACGTTTATTAGGGGGTTTGCCCCCTATTAGGGGGTTAGGGGGTTTAAGCGAAACTTCGAATATTGTTCCAATTCGTTAAAAATGACCGCTTAATCACAAGGGCCGTTAATTAGAATAAATAGCTCTTATGAAAGTACTAAAAATCTCTGGCTTAAAGAGTGAGGTATTGACTAGCGGGTGAACCCAATCATATATGTAATATTTTCTGTTCGTTTAAAGTTTTGATGTTGCTGCTGTTGCAGTTGAAAAACTTGTTTTTTATATTTAATTTCTGATCTTTTTTTAAATAATGCTGGGAAGTCCGGCGTCCCCTTCATAGCAATGTCCGTTCCCCCATGAAAACTTCCTTCACGGAAATATCCTCCCACATAACCCCCGACCCCCCCCCCACTACCAGGAAAAATCTCCCCTGAAAACGTCTGTAGTGTATACTTCCCAATAACCAATACTATATGTTAACATTGGGTAAAGTTTATAACTTTCAGCCCTCCTCCCGGGAACTATGGGGGATTAAGTCATCCTAAAAGACATACTTACAATATTTTCGAACATGCTGAACAAAATGGTTATCTCAAAATTTTGATCAGGTGACTTTGGGAAAAAATAAGCGTGGGAGGGGGCCTTGTTGCCCTCCATTTTTTTTGTTACTTAAAAAGGGCACTAGAACTTTTAATTTCCATTCCAATGAGCCCTCCCATAATATTCTAGGACCACTGGGTCTATACGATCACCCCTGGGAAAAAAAACAAATAAACACGCACCCGTGATCTTTCTTCTGGCAAAAAATGCAAAATTCCACATTTTTGTAGATAGGAGCTTGAAACCTCTACAGTCGGGTTTTCTGATACGCGGAATATGATGGTGTGATTTTCATTAAGGTTCTATAACTTTTAGGTTTTCTTTCCGGTTCTTTTGATGTATCTATTTGTATCAAAATACTGTTTTCTAGAGTTTCGGTTACCATTGAGCCGGGTCCCAATAACCAATACTATATGTTAACATTGGGTAAAGTTCATAACTTTCAGCCCTCCCCCTGGGGGCTTCAAAGGATTAAGTCATCCTAAAAGACATAGTTATAATATTTTCGACCATGCTGAACAAAATGGCTATCTCACAATTTTGATCGGGTGACTTTGGGAAGAAATGAACGTGGGAGGGGGCCTAGTTGCCCTCTATTTTTTTGGTCACTTAAAAAGGGCACTAGAACTTTTAATTTCCGTTCCAAGGAGCCCTCCCACGATATTTTAGGACCCCTGGGTCGATACGATCACCCCTGGGGAAAAGAAAAAAAAGAAATAAAACACACATCCGTGATCTTTCTTCTGGCAAAAAATGGAAAATTCCACATTTTTGTAGATAGGAGCTTGAATCCTCTACAGTAGGTTTCTCTGATATGTTGAATATGATGGTGTGATTTTCATTAAGGTTCTATAACTTTTAGGGGGTCTTTCCCCTTTTTTTCGAAAATCAGCCAAATTTTCTCAGGCGCGTAATTTTTGATAGGTAAGATTAAACTTGATGAAACTTATATATTTGAAATCAGAATTAAAATCTCATTCTTTTGATGTATCTATTGGTATCAAAATTTCGTTTTTTGAGTTTCGGTTACCATTGAGCCGGGTCGTTCCTTACAGTTCGTTACACCACGAACTATTTGACCAAAAATACAAAATTCCACCTTTTCTCAGATAGGAGCTTGAAACTTCCGCAGTTAAGTTTTCTGATACGCTGAATTCGATGGTGTGATTTTCATTAAAGTTTTATGGCTTTTTGGGGGTGTTTCAGCTTCCCCCTTTTTTTCAAAAATAAGGCAAATTTTCTCAGGCGCGTAACTTTTGATAGGTAAAACTAAACCTAATGAAACTTATATATTTGAAATCAGCATAAAAATATAATTCTATTGATGTATCTATGGGTATCAAAATTCTGGTTTTTAGAGTTTCGGTTACTATTGAGCCGGGTCGCTCCTTACTTACAGTTGGTTACCACGAACTGTTTGATACAGAATTAGTTTCATAGGCAGCGCAGTCCTGCTACCTAAGTAAAGAACGATGTTGGCACAATGTATTATTTATTTTTTGTGTTCTTCTTCTTCCATACCAGGGCACTTCGTATCGAAGAAGTTGCCGTACAAACTTCGAAAAGGGCTCATTCGATTGGAAATTGGAGTGGCATGTGCCCTTTTTAATAGTCGAAAGTGATTAGAAGGCAACTAACACCCCTTCCACGCCCACCATTACCCAAAACACATCCAATCAAAATTATGAAATAGCCAGTTTGTTCAGCGTAGTTGATTTCCATATAGAAATTATGCTTTTCAGGAGAACACTTCCCCACAACCCTCAGGAATAGGAATTTAAGTTATGCCTTGGGGGCATATAAGAACGATGTTGGCCCAATATATAATTTATTATTTTTTCCTTTAGACCAGGGTACATCGTATCGAAAAAGTTGTCGTAGAAACTTCAAAAAGGGCTCATTCAATTGGAAATTGGAGTGGCTTATGCCCTTTTTAATTGTCAAAAGTGTTTGGATGGCAACTAATACCCCTTTCACGCCCACCATTTCCCGAAACACATCCAATGAAAACTTTAAGATAGCCATTTTTTTCAGCGTAGTTGATTTCCAGATAAAAATTATATTTTTGAGGAGGGCACTCCCCCATAGTCCTCAGGGCAAGGGTTGTAAGCTATGCCCTGGGGGCATATAACATTTTTATAGAAAGTGTTATCGTAGAAATTCCAAAAAAGACTCGTTCGATTGGAAATTCAAAAGGCTAGTGCCCTTTTTAATAGTCCAAAGTGATTGGAAGGCAACTAGCACCCCTTCAACGCCAACCATTTACCCAAACACATCCAATCAAAATTTTAAGATAGCCATTTTGTTCTCGAAATTTTGTTTTGAGTAACTTACGAATTAACTAACGTAACGAGCTTCAAAATGGCTATTTCGAGAACAAAATGGCTATCTTAAAATTCGTTTGTTTTATTACGTATATTAGGGAGTTTGCCCCCTAGTCGATACCTTGCTCTTTACACTAAAGTTCAAATTTTGTTCGAATCACAAACCCCTGAATCACAAAGGCCGGTTAATTATAATCGATAGTTTTTTTGAAACTACTAAAAAAAATTGTAGCGAAAAGGGTCGAACCCCTCATATACGTAATAATTTCTCTTTTTTTAAGTTTTAATGTTGCTCCTCACTTTCAGTTTTTCTTATTTAATTTCTGATCGTTTTTTAAATAATGCTGCGAAATCCGGCGCCCCCTTTATAGAAATGTCCCTTCCCCCAAGGAAACATCCTCCATGGAAGGAGCCTTCCCCGTAACCCCCTCCTCCAACACCCCCCATCAGAAAAAAAATCCTTTCTGAAACGTCTTTATACTTCCCATTAACCAATAAATACCATATGTAAACAATGGGCAAAGTTCATAACTTCCAGCCCTTCCCACGGGAACTGTGGGGGATTAAGTCATCCTCAAAGACATATTTATTAGATTTTTGATATGCTGAACAAAATGGCTAGCTCAAAATTTTTATTGGGTGACTTTGGAAAAATATGAGTGTGGGAGGGGGCCAAGTTGCCCTCCAATTTCTTGGTCCCTTAAAAAGGCCACTAGAACTTTTAATTTTCGTTCAAATTAGCCCTCTTACGATATTCTAGGACTACTGGATCGATACAATTACCCTGGGGAAAAAAAAACAATAAACACGGATCCGTGATCTTTCTTCTGACAAAAAATGCAAAATTCCACATTTTTGCAGATGGAAGCTTGAAACTTCCGCAGTAGGGTTTTTTTATACGTTGAATCCGATGGTGTGATTTTCATTAAAGTTCTATGGGTTCTTTTTGGAACTTTCTGAAAGTTCTTTTTGGGGGTGTTTCCCTCTTTTTTCGAAAATAAGACAAATATTCTTAGGCGCGTGACTTTTGTTGGGTAAAACTAAACTTAATGAAACTTATATATTTGATATCAGCATAAAAATCTGATTCTATTGATGCATCTATGGGTATCAAAATTCTGGTTTTTAGAGTTTCGGTTACTATTGAGCCGGGTCGCTCCTTACTTACTGTTCGTTACCACGAACTGTTTGATACAGAGTTAGTTTCATAGGCAGCGCAATCGCGCTACCTAAGTAAAGAACGATGTTGGCCCAATGTATTATTTATTTTTTGTGTTCTTCTTCTTCCATACCAGGGCACTTCGTATCGAAGGAGTTGTCGTAGAAACTTCGAAAAGGGCTTATTCGATTAGAAATTGGAGTGGCATGTGCCCTTTTTAATAGTCGAAAGCCATTTTTAACAGCCATTTTGTTCAGCGTAGTTGATTTCCAGATAGAAATTATGTTTTTCAGGAGGACACTCCCCCACAGCCCTCAGGACAAGGGTTGTAAGCTATGCCCTGGGGGCATATAAGATATTTATAGAAAGTGTTATCGTAGAAATTTCAAAAAAGGCTCATTCGATTGGAAATTCAAAAGGCTAGTGCCCTTTTTAATAGTCGAAAGTAATTGGAAGGCAACTGACACCCATTCCATGCCCACCATTTCCCCAAACACATCCAATCAAAACTTTAAGATAGCCATTTTGTTCGACGTAGTTGAAAGTTCTGGAAATTAGATCTTTGAGGATGACAACCCCATAGCGCTCAGAGCAAGGGTTGTAAGTTATAAACGGGGGGCAGATAAGATTTTTATAGAAAGCGCTGTCGCAGAAACTTAAAAAGGGACTCATTCGATTTGATATTGAAATGGCTAGTGCCCTTTTTAATAGTCAAAAGTAATTGGAAGGCAACTAGTCCCTCTTCCACGCCCACCATTCCCCCAAACACATCCAATCATAATTTTTAGATAGCCATTTTGTTCCACGGAGTTCAAAGTTCTGGAAATTATACCTTTGAGAAGGACACTCCCCCCACAGTCTTCAGGGCAAGGGTTATAAGTTATGCACTGGGGGCATATAAGGTTTTTGTCGAAACCTTTGTCATAGAAAATTGAAAAAGGGTTCATTCAATTCGAAGTTTGAACTATTGTAAAGGGCTAGTGCCCTTTACAATAGTCGAAAGTGATTTGAGGGCAACTAACCCCCCTCTCACGCCCACCTTTTCCCAAAAACATCCAATCAACATTTTTAGATAGCCATTTTTTTCAACGTAGTTGAAAGTTTTGGATATTAGGTCTTTAAGGATGACAGCTCTCCCCCCACAGCCCTCAGGGCAAGGCTTGTAAGTTATGTCCTGGGGGCATAAAAGGTTTTTATAGAAAGTGATGTTGTAGAAACTTCTAAAAGGGGTCATTCAATTGGAAATTGAAAGGGCTAGTGCCCTTTTTAATAGTCGAAAGTGATTGAATGGCAACTAGCCCCCCTCTCAAGCCCACCATTTCCCCAAACATATCCTATCAAAATTTAGAGACATCCATTTTGTTCAACGTAGTTGAAAGTTCTGTAAATTAGGTCTTTTAGGATAACCCCCTAAGAGCCCTCAGTACAAGGGTTGTAAGTTATGGCCTGGGAGCATATAAGGTTTATATAGAAAGTTGTTGTAGAAATTTCAAAAAGGGCTAATTTTATTTGAAATTGAAATTGCCCTTTTTAATAGTCGAAAGTGAGTGGAGAGTAATTAACCCCCATCTCACGCCCACCCTTTCCCCAAACACATTCAATCAAAGTTTAAAGATTGCCATTTTGTTCAACGTAGTTGAAAGTTCTGAAAATTATGTATTTAAGGATGACAAATCCCCCAAAGCCCCCAAGGCAAAGGTTTTAGGTTATGCCCTGGGGCCATATAGGGTTTTTATAGATAGAGTCGTTGTACAAATACTTGAAAAAACACTGCTTCGTCAAAAATGGAGTCGAATTTTATCTTTCTTTTAATAGGCTACCTAAGACTCGTAATACCGTGTTTTAATCCAGTTACTTGACTTAGAATGTTTTGGATCATTCTAGACCAAAAACCAAGAAAATGCTATGCACAAAAACGAAGCCTTATATTCACCCAATCAACTCTTAAATAACGTTCATGAGTTTATTGTCAAGGTGGACCCCCATACAGAACAAAAAAATTAAATTAATTTTGGCTATACTAGTTTGTGACCAAAACCCAGTTTGTGTGGGGCCAAAATTTATTTGCCTCTATCGCTGGTAGGTTTTTAAGTTACGGGGTATGTAGCTTTGGCTAGGTACACCTGAATTAAAACAAAAATATTGTTAAGATTGGTTGTATCTATATGGGACAGCAAAGTTTGGGCTACATTTTTTTTCTGAGACAAGTCAAACAGTTCGTGGTAAGGAACTATAAGGAAAGGAGCGAGGCGGCTCAATAGCAACCAAAACTCTAAAAATGGGAATTTTGATCCAAACATATAAAGTTCGTTAATTTTAGTGTTACCCATCAAAAGCTACAAGCCTGAGAAAATTTGCCTGATTTTTGAAAAAGGGGGAAAACACCTCCTATAAGCCAAGGGATCTTAATGAAACTCACATTATTACATTAATCATACCCAAGAACCATATTGAAGAAGTTTCAAGCTCCCATCTTCAAAAATGTGGAATTTTGAATTTTTTGCCAGAAAAAAAGATCACGGATGCGAGTTTATTTTTTTCCCCAGGGGTGATCGCATTGAACCAACAGTCATAGAATATCGGGAAAGGGCTCATTCGAACGGAAAACAAAAATTATAGTGTGTCCTTCTCAAGTGACCAAAATTATTCTAGGGCATCTAGCCCACCATTTTTCTAGCACACCCTTTTTCCTGAGAGCCGTCCAATCAAAATTTTGAGGTAGCCATTTTGTTTAGTATAGTTTAAAGGCCCAACAATCATGTCTTTGGAGATAATATACCCCAACAGCCCCTGGGGAGAGGTTTTTAAGCATAAAATTTGCCCACTGTTTACGATTAGCATTTGTTATTGGGACGTATGCATACAGTTATTGGGGGGGGGGATTTCTGTTGGTGGGATTTTCAACGGGGAGAATTTTCCATTTGAAGGGAAGTTCCTGGCAGGTGAACTTTCCAGGGGAAATTGACGCTTAAGGAATTTACCAAAATTCCTATACGAATTTATTTTTATTAGTCTTACCTTCTCTTTGCTGACTCAATTTTACATGTGGATATGTTATAGGGAATTTTCCCGGGGGAAATTTTACCAAATTGTTACCTTCCACACCCATTCTTTCACCAAATTTTTCCTGTAAAAAATACTGAGAGAACCAGTTTTGGTTCAAAATAGTCGAAAGATTTAATAACAATATTTTTGAAGATATCTTAACGCCTTAACACCCACGAGAAAACGGCGACAAGCTTTGAACTTTACCTATTGCTTACATATTTAAGTAACAATGGGTTTATTTAAAAAAAATATATATATACATCATCGATTCCCTGAAGCAATGCTTGTGCGGGAGAAAACCCTCCTAATAAATAAAAAAAAACAAGAAACAAAAAAAAAGAGAGAAAAAAAAAGAAAAAAAAAGAAATAGAAAAAAAAAACAACATAATTAGAGCTCAACTTACCGGACCCGAAAACCAACGAACCTCCAAACAACACCCAACAAAGATATAATAATTATAATCATATTCAGCTGCAACTAACTAAACCCTCCTCAAAAACAAAACTTATTATATTGGTTATTGGCAAGTATACAAATATTTTTTTCAAGGGAAGTACTTTCAATGGGGACGTGGTTATTTTATGCGGGGATATTCTTAAATTGGGAGGGTAGTTTCTGGGGGGTGAACTTTCCACAGTATATTTCGTATTTGGGGAAAATTTGTCAGAATTACAAATTGTGTGTTAAATTTTCATGTACAGTGAGCCAAATTTAAACCTGCATTAGTTCAAAAAAGTTCAGAAATTAAATTAAAAAAGCAAGTTTTTTCTGAACCGAAAGTAAGGAGCGACTTTAAAGTTTAAAACAAACAGAAATTATTTTTTATATGAAAGGAACAGTTCCCTCCTAAGCACCCCTCTCTTTACGCTTAATCTTGACTCTTCGTCATGAATCTACTTTTTAAAGCAATAAAAAACTTCAGCGTAAAGAGCGGGGTGTTTAGGAGGGGACAGTCCCTTTCATGTTCGGAATAGTTTCCGTTTGTTTTAAGCTTTATTATCGCTCCTTACTTTCAGTTAAGAAAAAACTTTTTTTTTATTTAATCAAACAGTTCGTGGTAACGAACGGTAAGTAAGGAGCGACCCGGCTCAATGGTAACCGAAACTCTAAAAAACGGAATTTTGATACCAATAGATACATCAAAAGAGTCAGATTTTAATTCTGATTTCAAATATATAAGCTTCATCAAGTTTAATCTTACCCATCAAATGTTACGCTCCTGAGAAAATTTGGCTGATTTTCGAAAAAAGGGGGAAAGACCCCCTAAAAATTATAGAACCTTAATAAAAATTACACCATTATATTCAGCCTATCAGAGAACCACACTGTAGAGGTTTCAAGCTCCTATCTACAAAAATGTTGAATTTTCCCTTTTTTGCCAGAAGAAAGATCACGGATGCGTGTTTATTTGTTTTTTTTTTTGTTTTTTTTTTCTTTTCCCGAAATCGTATCGACCCAGTGGTCCTAGAATATCTTAGGAGGGCTCATTGAAACGGAAATTAAAAGTTCTAGTGCCCTTTTTAAGTGACCAAAAAAATATAGGGCATCTAGGCCCCCTCACACGCTCATTTTTTTCTCAAAGTCACCCAATTAAAATTTTGAGATAGCCATTTTGTTCAGCATAGTCAAAAATCAAATAAATATGTCTTTTAGGATGACTTAATCCCCCAAAGTTCCCAGGGTAAGGGCTGCAAGTTAGGAACTTTGCCCATTGTTTACATATTGTATTGGTTATTGGGAAGTATACGGACATTTTCAGGAAGGATTTTTTCCTGGTGAGGGGGGGGGGAGCTGGAAGAGGGGGTTACTCGGGAGAATCTTTCCGTGGAGGATATTTCTTTGGGGTAAGGGACATTTCTATAAAGGGGGCGCCGGATTTCCAAGCATTATTTAAAAAAACAATCAGAAATTAAATTTAAAAAAAAAACAAGTTTTTTCAACTGAAAGTAAGAAGCAGCATTAGAACTTAAAACGAACAGAAATTATGACGTATATGAGGGGGTGCTCCCCCAAGTCAATACCTCGCTCTTTACGCTACATTTTTTTTAGTGCTTTCAAAAGAGCTATCTATTCTAATTAAACGGCCTTTGTGATTCAGGGGTTTGTGAATTTAAAATTTTTTTAACTTTTAACGTAAAGAGCGTGGTATTGACTAAGGGGAGAACCCCCTCATATACGTAATAAAATATACGTAACAAAAAAAAAACAATAAAAAAAACAAGCGATAAGGCTCAATAGTAATCGAAACTTCTAAAAACGGAATTTTGATGTCAATAAGTGTATCAAAAGAATGGGCTTATAATGCTGGTTCTAAATATATAAATTTTATTAAGTTTAGTATTACTCATCAAAGGCTAAGAGCTTGAGAAAATTTACCTGATTTTTTAAAGAGGGGGGAAACATCCCCTACAAGTGAAAGAATTTTAATGAAAATCATACCGTCAGATTCAGCGTATCAGAAAACCCTATTACATATGTTTCAAGCTCATATCTGCAAAAATCTGCAACTTTGCCAGAAGAAAAATATACGAATATAGAAGTTAGTTACGTAAGTTAATCTGTAAATTACGTCAGAACCAAATTTAGAGACAGCCATTTAGCAAAAGAAAACTAAAATTTTTTGCAAATTTTGTTTACTTATTCAATGACGGTGAGCCAAAATAAAAGCTGCATTAACTAAAAAACGATCAGAAATTAAATAAAAAAACAAGTTTTTTAAACTGAAAGTAAGGAGCGACATTAAAACTTAAAACGAACAGAAATTATTCCGTATATGAAAGGGGCTGTCCCCTCCTCAACGCCTCGCTCTTTACGCTAAAGTTTGACTCTGTCTCACAACTTTATTTTGTAAAACAACAAAAAAATTTAGCGTAAAGAGCGAGGTGTTGAGGAGGGGACAGCCCCTTTCATA
>JAQQPU010028932.1:0-10328 GCA_029168905.1 Artemia sp. Kazakhstan ARC1039
GGAATAAAATAGGAAGAAATAATAATATTAGCTTTCCGTCTTTTCTTTGGAAAAAAAAGAAAATAAGTGCAACTGAGGGGCTTCAACTAATCATTCTAGTAGAAAGCAGAAAATAATATGTTTCGAATTGTTTTGCATAATTATGTTACCAGAGCAAGAGTTTTATTTGGATCTTTTTTGTCGTGTATTACCAGTTTTAATTTACTTGGAGAAAGTAGAAAAGGCCTGAAATCTTTTAATTTCATGAAGAAAGTTGGACCCAAGGTTGGTTTGATGAATTAAAAAGCTGTATAGCTCAATTAGAGGGTAAAAAATAGTTTTGGCTAATGCTTGATCTCATAAGGAATGGCTAAAGATATTTTACTAAGTTTTAGCTTTTTGGAGCATGTAGCATTTTTGAGATACGTGACCATATCAAGACCACATCAAAATATGTGTTTAGAATAATAAAACCTTCTTAAAAGAAAAATTCTTAGGATAATGAATAAGAAAACTGAGTCTGAAAAAACACCATTTTCCCACTTGTTTACTGATTTACCACTTTAGGAGCTATTATGTATATAGATTTCGGTTGAGTTTGCTGTTTCATTTTCTCCCTTCAGACACAGAAATCGTATCAAAAGTACTTCTTAAATAGTGAAAGCTGAAGCCAGGCTACAAAGTTGGAGGTTTCCTCTTGTCCCTTTTTTTATAGTTAGAAAGGAATTTTCCCTATGCAAGAAAACCGAACTTTTAATTTTAGAATCTTTTTGTAACAAAAATACTATATGTTTTAGTGCTAAGAACATGTTGGCCTTTTGAAGACATTAATTAAAAAAACTTTTTCCACAAAATAAGTTTTTCAAAGAAAAGTAAAGAACTCCATTAAACAAAAAATGAGCAAAATTAAAATAATCTACCAAGCATGAAACTACCACAAATCAGCATCGATAAATAAATGAAACCCAAAACTAACAAAAATTACAATAAATAACTGAGTCAAACTCAAAACGAGCAAAAATTAACATAACTTGGGCGGAAAACCCCTATGCCTTCCCAAGGCCAGAACAAAATTTGCACTTTACTGAAAAAATGTAAATGTTTTTACTTTTATAACTTTAATAAATCAAATAATATTAACATTTTGATTATTAAATATCAGTATATGTATATTAAACTGACAATGCACTTATTTGTATTTTTTCAGTAAAGTGCAAATTTTGTTCTGGCCCATGTCGCTCGCTTAACATTCAAGCTTCTCTTTTCAGGATAGGCGGGGAGGGGGTGCCCGTCGTCTCCAATCACTTTCCAAATAGTATCTATTCATTGCCTCATCTCAGTCCAGCATTCTGAGCAAATTTCATTTTTTCACTATTTTCAATGTATAGTGACCCCCTCATATAAGGTCTGTGGATTATCGGCAGAGGCTCAGAATTCAAATTTTTAATTTATTATTAGACAAAATTTGGACATTTTTTAGCGTTCAGTGTTCAGATTGGAGCGTTGGGGTCTGACTATCTGGGCTTTATTTGTCAAGGCCTGAATGCTAAGCGATGGACATGGGCTAGATTATGACCTCATGTAAAAAAATTCTTATTTACGATGCCCTAGTCCGACTAGTCTTACTGTACGGCTGTGAGACTTAGCCCTTAAAATTCACCGAGGCAAACACCCTCAATACTTTTAAACACAGATGCCTGAGGACCATATTGTGGTTATGACTCAGTGACCGAATCCCAAATACGATCATCCGCCAACGATGTGACCAGAAATACGACTTCACATCTATCATTCGACGCCGCCGCCTGTCCTGGTATGACCATGTTTGCCGAAGACCAGCCAAGACTTTCACAAATCAAAGCCTATTTTGTAAACCAGCATCTGATTGGAGGAAAAGACATGGAGGACAAACCAAAACTTGGCTTAATACCTTAAAATCTTACTTCGAGCCGATTGCTGGATTCCGCAGACATGGTCGCAGATGGGACCCCTCATGGCTTGAAATTATCGCCCAAATTAACCCAAGACCATAACCTTTGGAATTTAACAGTCTGCCAGATCCTGTCGCCAGGGAGAGCTACATAGCTTGTGTCCTGCCTTGTACTGGTCCAAGAACAAGTAAATAAAGTAAGTACATCCTAGGCCATAATTAAGGTAGATTGTTATTGAACAAAGGGATTGCCAATATTTTTGGGTTGACTCATGATGAACAATGTCCACTGGACTTGTGTGCAAAATGGGGGACTGAATTTGTTTGGACTCACAGGCAAACAAGTGACCCAGACCTAATAGGCCAGTCTGCTTAAAGTCTCAGGCGGACTACCGTGTTTAAGGATTAACACTTGACCGACAAGCCCGCTAAACTCGCAAGCGAACGGAAAGACTTAAAGGGAAGACCACAGGAAATTTTATATCTCATCATACCGCAACTTAAAGCTCATCTTCTTCCTTTCCAATTTTAGGTCAGCTTTGTTTTTGTTACACAAAAGTAACATGCAATTTGGCTTACTTTTAGGATCCTGTTAGATTTATTTGCCCGAATACGACAGTATTGCTTTGACATTACTGTAAGCCGTTTTTCTAAATCATAGGCAGCGCAATCGCGCTGCCTAAACAAAGAACGATGTTGGAAAAATGTATTATTTTTTTTTCTTTAGGCCAGGGCACTTCGTATCGAAGAAGTTGTCGTAGAAACTTCGAAAAGAGCTCATTCGATTAGAAATTGGAGTGGCTTGTGCCCTTTTTAATAGTCGAAAGTGATTGGAAGGCAACTAACACCCCTTCCACGCCCACCATTTCCCCAAACATATCCAATCAAAATTTTGCGAAACCCATTTTGTTCAGCGAAGTTGATTTCCAGATAGAAATTAAGTTTTTGAGGAGGACACTCCCCCACAACCCTCTGGGCATTGGTTTTAAGTTATGCCCTGGGGGCATATAAGAACGATATTGGCACAGTGTATTTTTTTCTTTAGGCCAGGGCACTTCGTATCGAAGGAGTTGTTGTAGAAACTCCGAAAAGGGCTCATTCGATTGGAAATTAGAGTGGCTTGTGCTCTTTTTAATAGTCGAAAGTGATTGGAAGGCAACTAACACCCCTTCCATGCCCACCATGCCCCGAAAAAACATCCAATCAAAATTTTGAGATAGCCATTTTGTTAAGCGCAGTTGATTTCCAGATAGAAATTATGTTTTTGACGAGGACACTCCCCCACAGCCCTCAGGGCAAGGGTTGTAAGTTATGCCCTGGGGGCATATAAGGTTTTTATAGAAAGCGTTGTCGTAGGAACTTCAAAAAAGGCTCATTCGATTGAAAATTCAAAGGGCTATTGCCCTTTTTAATAGTCGAAAGTGATTAGAGGGCAACTAACCCCCCTGTCAGGCCCACCTTTTCCCCAAACACATCCAATAAAAATTTTGAGATAAGCCATTTTGTTTAACGTAGTTGACAGTTCTGGAAATTAGGTCTTTGAGGATGGCAACCCTCCCACAGCCCTCAGAGCAGATGCCCTGGGGGCATATAAGGTTTTTATAGAAAGCGTTGTCGTAGAAACTTCAAAAAGGGCTCAATTTTATGAAAACCAATTTTATGACAAATATTTTTTTTGTACTTAATATTGAAAATAAACATTAAAATTATAGTAACATTTTGAACTGATGAGTTTTCAGCAATTAATATCATTATACATCAAATATTCAGTTTAATTTATTAGCTCTTTTTAAAGTTGTTAAAGACGAATTTAGTTTCACTACAAACAATTGTTTGGATACTGCCTCCTTACCTAACTGTAAATAAAAACCAAAAGCCTACTGCGTCATTGGTGCTTAACTGAAAACGAATTATATTACAAATATTTTTTTCCAGTTATTACAGCATTGAAAATAAAAATACAATTACAGTGAAATAAATTATTGAACTGATGGATCTTTCAATAATTAATATCATTATACATCAAGTATTCAATTTGATGTTGTTTATACTTTCCAAGACTGTTCAAGACGCATATAGTTTTCAGTAAAGTGCCAATGACGCAGTAGGTTTTAGAATTTTACAGTGAGAGGAGGAGGTCATACCCAAACTCTTGTTTGTAGTGATTTTTGTTCGTTTCAAGCTTGATTTGCATATTCAATTCAAGTTTGGCTCAGTTTAAGATTTATTTTATTAATATCTATTGTGTGTTTGTTTGCATTGATTGTTTATTTAATTTCTGTTCGTTTTAAGTTTCATCTATACTTCAATAGGAAAATATTTTTTTTTTGTTTTAAGCTTGATTTTCATATTCAATCTAAGCATTACTCGCTTTAAGATCTATTTGTTCATTTATATTATTACTTGTTGTATGTTTTTGCTATGATTCCTTATTTAATTTCTGGTCGTTTTGAGTTTGAATTTTAAAAAGTATCTGTATCTGCTGAGCTTAAGTTTAAAATGGCCTTTACTTTTCTTTGAAAAACTTATCTTTTGGAAAGTTTTTTTTTAATTAATTTTTGTTCGTTTTTGATTGCAAAAAATTTCAAGTTTTTAAAAATTCTTTATTTCAAAATCAAACTTTATAACAAAAAATCAAATATTCATCAAAGTATCAAAACTGGTATGAAAGTAACAATATCAAAGTGAAAAATAGGCTTGTGTCAACCTCGGAGTTTTTATTTTCTGATGTTTAAATTATTTTTAACAAAATAGCTATCTACAAATTTTTATCGGTTGGGTTTGGGGAAAAAGAGCGAATGGGGACTAATTAAGCTTCGGTCTCTTTTGACTCTTTAAAAGTGAACTAGAACTTTTTATTTTCAATCAAATGAGCCCTCTCTGAAGTTTATACGAGTATCCCTTTCATAACAACCGCACACGGCCCCAGGACATACCTTAAAATACCTGCCCCGAGCCCTGGGGGGATGTGTTGACACCGGAGTTTTTGTTATCTGACCTTGGAACTATTTTGAAAAAATGGCTCTCTCAAAGTTCTTATTGGATGTGTTTGAAAAAATAGGGCGTTTAGAGGGGGCTAGTTGCCCTCCGATCTCTTTTGACTCTTAAAAAGTGAACGAGAACTTTCAATTTCCAATCATATGAGCCCTCCAAAGTTTATACGAGCATACCTTCCATAAGAATCATAAATGCCCCCAGAGAAATACTTATAAAGTCTTCCCCGGGCCCTGGGGGAGGTTGTGTCGACACAGGAGTTTTTTTTTATCTGACCTTTGAACTATTTTCAAGGAAATGGTCGTACGTAAAGGAGTTTTTGCTATATGATCTTTGAACTATTTTTAACAAAATGTCTACCTCAAATTTTTTATCAGATGTATTTGGGGAAAAAGGGCTTGGGGGGCCAGTTGCCCTCTGATCACTTTTGACTCTTAAAAAGGGCACTAGAACTCTCGATTTCCAACTGAATGAGCCCCCTTTGAAGTTCTTACGACGACCTCTTCTATATGAAGTGCATCTGGTAAAAAAATAAATGGAGTTAGGGGGGAGGCTAGCTGCCCTCCAATCACTTTTGACTCTTAAAAAGTGAATTACAGTGTTCAATTTCCAATCAAATGAGCCCTCTTGGAGGTTTATACAAGCATCCCTTCCATAACAACCATATATGCCCCCAGGGCATAACTTTCAAAGCCTTCCCCCGGGCCCTGGGGTGCTGTGTCGACACCGGTGTTTTTTGTTATCAGAACTTTGAACTATTTTTAACAAAATGTCTATCTCAAAATTTTTATCTGGTGCATTTAGGGCGTGGAGGAGGGGGGCGGGCTAGTTGCCCTCCGATCTCTTTTGACTGATAAAAAGTGAACAAGAACTTTCAATTTCCAATCAAATGAGCCCTCTCCGAAGTTTATACGAGCATCCCTTCCATAAGAACTATATATGCCCCTAGAGCATTACTCAGAACGCCTGCCTCTGGGCCCTGGCGGGCTCTGTCGACACAGGATGGGATGGGCTTGGGGAAATAAGGGTATTTGGGGGAAGGGGGCTAGTTGCCCTCGGATATCTTTTGACTCTTAAAAATTGAACTAGAACTAATTTCCAATCAAATGAGCCCCCCTTCTGTAGTTTATACGAGTATCCCTTTCATAAGAACAATATACACCCCCAGGACAACACTTACAACGCCTATCCCCCGGGCCCTGGGGGGAGATATTATTATCTAATTTTTGAACAATTTCCAAAAACTGGCTATCTCAAAATTTGTAGCAGATGGTTTTAGGGAAAACAGAGCGTGGGGAGGGGGGCTTGTTTCCCTTAACTCTCTTGACTCTTAAAAAGTGAACTAGAACTTTCAATTTCCAATCAAATGCGTCTTCTATGAAGTTTATATGAGTATCCCTTTCGTAAGAACCATACATGCCCTTGGGGCATAACTTAGAACGCCTTCCCCTGGGCCCTGGGGGGTTGTATTGACACCGGATTTTTTCTTATCCGCCATTTGAACTATTTTTAACAAAATGTCTATGTCGAAATTTTCATCAGATGGGTTTTGAAAAAGAAGGCGTGGGGGGGGGTTAGCTGCCCTTGGATGTCTTTTGACTATTTAAAAGTGAGCTCGAACTTTCAATTTCCAATCAAACGAGCCCTCTCTGAAGTTTATACGAGCATCCCTTTCATACGATCCATATATGCCCCAGGGCATAACTTACAACGCCTGCCCCCGGGCTCTGGGGGGTTGTGACGACACCTGAGGTTTTGTTATCTGACTTTTGAGCAATTCTTAACTTAATGGCTATTTCAAAATTTTTATTGGATGCATTTGGGGAGAAAGGGGCGTGGGGGGGGAGGGGGGCTAGTTGTCCTCCAATCTCTTTTGACTCTAAAAAACTGAACTAGAACTTTCAATTTCCAATCAAATGAGCCATCTCTGAAGTTTTTACGACCATCCCTTCAATCAGAACCATATATTCCCCCAGGGCATAACTTACAACTCCTGCCCTCGGGCCCTGGAGGGCTGTGTCGACCCTGGAGTTTTTGTTATATGGTCTTTGAACTATTTAAAAAAACGCTATCTCAAAGTTCTTATCGGATGGGTTTGATGAAAAAAGGCGTGGAGGGGGGGGGGCTAGGTGCCCTCCAATCTCTTTTGACTCTTTAAAAGTGAACTAGAACTTTAAATTTCCAATCAAATGAGCCCTCTCTGAAGTTTATATGAGCATTCCTTACATAAGAACCATATTTGCCCCTAGGGCATAACTTATAACCCTTGCCCCTGAAGACTGTGCGGGGAGTGTCCTGCTCAAACATATAATTTCCAGAACTTTCTACTACGTTGGACAAAATGGCTATATAAAAATGTTGATTGGATGTGTTTGGGGAAGTGGTGGGCGTGGGAGGGGTGTCAGTTCCCTTAGAATCACTTTCGACTATTAAAAAAAGAACTAGCCATTTAAATTTCCAATCGAATGGGCCCTTTCTGAAGTTTCTACGACAATGCTGTTTATACAAAACCTTGTATGCCCTTAGGGCATAAATTACAACCCTTGCCCTGAGGGCTGTGGGGGGGGGGGGTGTGTCATCCTCAAAGACCTAATTTTCAGAACTTAAAACTACGTTGAATAAAATAGCTATATCAAAATTTTGATTGGATGTGTTTGGGGAAAAGGTGGGCGTGAGAGGGGGGGGTAGTTGCCCTCCAATCACTTTCGATTATTAAAAAGGGCACTAGCTCTTTGAATTTTCAATCGAATGAGCCTTTTTTTAAGTTTCTACGACAACGCCTTCTATAAAAACCTTATATTCCCCGAGGGCATAACTTACAACCCTTGCCCTGAAGGCTGTGGGGGAGTGTCCTCCTCAAAAACATGATTTCTATGTGTAAATCAACTATGCTGAAAAAAATGGTTATTTTAACATTTTGATTGGATGTGTTTCGGGAAATTGTGGGCGTGGAAGGGGTGTTAGTTGCCTTCCAATCCCTTTCGACTATTAAAAAGGGCACAGCCCACTCAAATTTCCAATTGAATGAGCCCTTTTCGAAGTTTCTATGACAAATTCTTCGATACGAAGTGCCCTGCTCTAAAGGAAAAACATAAATAATACATTGTGCCAAAATCGTTCTTATATGGCCCCCGGGCATAACTTTAAACCCTTGCCCTGAGGGTTGAGGGGGAGTGTCCTCCTCAAAAACATATTTTCTATGTGGAAATCAACTACGCTGAACAAAATGGCTATCTCAAAATTTTGATTGGATTTGTTTGGGGGAATGATGGGCGTGGGGGGGACTAGTTGCCCTCCAATCACTTTTGACCCTTAGAAAGGGCACTAGAACTCTCAATTTCCATTTGAATGAGCCCCCTTTGAAGTTTACCCCTTCGACGACCCCTTCCACATGAAGTGCCTCTTGCCTCTGTAAAAATAATAATAATAATAATAATAAAACATTGGAGCCGTATGGCCTTTACTATAGGCAACGCTATAGCGTTGCCTCTGAAACTTAGTTGAAAGTTCTGGAAATTAGGTCTTTGAGGATGACAACCTCCCTCACAGCCCTTAGGGTAAGGATTGTAATTTATACCCTGGGGGCATATAAGGTGTTTATAGAAAGCGTTGTCGTAGAAACTCAAAAAGGGGTCATTCGATTGGAAATCGAAAGGCCTAGTGCCCTTTTTAATAGTGGAAAGTGATTGGAAGTCTTGACATTTTTATAGTAAAGATCGATGTGAGTACAATGTATTATTTTTTTTTTTATTTATTTTTTTTTTTTTAGACCAGAACATAATATGCCAGAACAAATTATGTTAATTTCTGTACGTTTTGAGTTTGACTCGGTTATTTAATGTAATTTCTTGTTCGTTTTGGGTTTCATTTATTTATCGATGCTGATTTGTGGTAGTTTCACGCTTGGCAGATTATTTGATTCTATTTTTGCTCATTTTTGGTTTAATGGAGTTATTTACTTTTCTTCGAAAAACTTATTTTGTGAAAAAAGTTTTTTAATTAATTTAGTAAAAACGGACCTGAGTTAGTCAATTTAGTAAATCGAGGTCAAATTTAGTAAATTTTAGATTTTTTTTTTAATTTAGTAAGTTTTTTAGTAAATTTACCAGAAAAAGAATTGTTCGGCTCAGAAAAAAAAATGCTAGAATCATCTGAAGTTTTGTCTTAACGGCAGTTTCTTGTTTGTCAGGCACCAAAAACTACCAATAGCAGTAAACTGCAGTCTCCTCAGACAGTAAATTACTGTGTAATATACGAAGCAGCACAAAGCAACAGAAGGATCGATGCATTCGAGGTTCTTGAGTGCTTCATTGGTGCCAGGCCAGCATCCCGTAAGGAGATGAGGTAACAAAAAGCCGTCAAGTACAGACAAGGCTTACAAGGCGGGGTGTCGCTCGCAATCCGTTTCGGGTAGAATCTTTTTTCTCAGTAAGATACTGTAGGAGTGATGAGGCAACTGTTGCCCTTTTGAATTCACTTCTTGCAGGCGTAAACGAACAACTGTTGTCCGACTGGTTCAAGCCTGCAAGAAGTGATTTGAAGAAACAGGACAGTAGTTTACCGGCCGGTGAAAATTCACAGCAGGCTGTTGTTTCTCTTTCTCCGACTGTCATGACCAACTCCCATGGAACGAAAATAGTCTAGTAACAGACTTATGAAGGAGTCATAAAAAAGAAACCCTTCAAGGTGGATATTGCTTCTGTACTGCGCAAGCCCACTACTACCCTCAACCAATCAGAAGTAGCTCCACACTTTTTAGGGAAGAAATATTCCGCTTCCCCCAACTCCAACGAATTGATGTTGTCATCCTATGCAGCGACATCTGTAGTTTTAATTAAAAAAAGAAAAAAAATCGAGTGACAAGTAACAGCAGTAGGCTTATTTGAAGGAAAACGAAACAAAAAAGGAAAAGACGAAAAGAGAAAAAAAGAAGAAAAAAGAAGAAAATTGTGCAAATCCTATTGATCATCTCCTATAGTAAAATTCGATGCATTATGGTGCGCGTGCATTATGGTGCACAAAAGATTTCTTGGAGCATTTAGTAAAAACAGATGCGATTTAGTAAATTTTTCCTCTCAGATTTAGTAAATTCTTTCAGGCCAGGGTGGCAACACAGCCTGTGTTGCCACTTATACCGTATTTTGCGGTATAATATCGTAAATTGGAGAGAAATGCCGTACTTTTTTCTGATTATACCGCATACCGTGATTATACCGCGAGATGACTTTGATCAGTGTTTGTATACCGCGAAATGACTTTTATTGCTGAATTTATACTAAGTAATGTCACCGTACGGGAAAAGGGACAAACATTTGTTCTCTACTTCTAATGACATCTGGCTGGATAGGTTACTGCGGAAGTAGTATGTTAACTTATACTTTGCTTGAAGCTATAGGAATCTCCATGTTATTTGCTTGAAGCTATA
>JAQQPU010028934.1:0-10328 GCA_029168905.1 Artemia sp. Kazakhstan ARC1039
AAGTTTTGTATTACTCATCAAAGGCTACGAGCCTGAGAAAATTTACCAGATTTTTTAAAGAGGGCGGAAAAATCCCGTACAAGTCAAAGAATTCTAATAAATATCACACCGTCAGATTCAGCGTATCAGAAAACCCTATTACATAGGTTTCAAGCTCATACCTGCAAAAATCTGCGACTTTGTATTTTTTGCCAGAAGAAAAATACACGAATATAGAAGTTAGTTACGTAAGTTAATTTGTAAATTACGTCATAACCAAATTTAGAGACATCCATTTAGCAAAAGAAACGTAAAATTTTTATGCAAATTTTGTTTACTTATTCAATGACGGTGAGCCAAAATAAAAGCTGCATTAACTAAAAGACGATCAGACTTACTTAGACTTAGGTCCTCCTACGCCTGGGGGCGCATAAGGCAGCAACAGTGATTCGTCACGACGACCTGTCCTGAGCCTTCAACCATAGCTCCTCCAACGAGGACCTCGCCAGCTTCGCCTCCTTCATTAGCGACCTGCCAAGGGTCATTTTCGGTCTCCCTGATTTGCGGAGACCGGGGGGTGTCCAACACCATGCATCGTGCGGCAGCCTTCCTTCCCCCATTCGCACCATATGCCCCCAATACATCCATCGCCGCTTTCTAATAAGATCAAGGATGGGGGTATGATTTGTCATACGATAGATTTCATCATTTCGTATTCTTTCTGTCCAATGTATATTTAGGATAGACCTTAGGCAATTATTGTCGAATGCCTGGAGTCGTCGACCTAGTTGAGCAGTGATGCTCCAAGTTTCGCAGCCGTACATAAGGACAGAGACCACATTGCTATTATAAATTTTAAGCTTTAACTTCTGGGAATATTTATTATTTCTCCAAACATTTCTAAGGTAGCTGAAAGCAGACCCAGCCAATGTTATTCGGCACAGTATTTCTCTTTCGGAATTGGCATCTTGCGTAAGAATGCTGCCGAGATACTTGAACTCTCTCACTTCCTCAATTTCCTCGTTGTTAACCAAAAGTCCTTCGGCTAAGTCAGGTATGACTGCATTCGACATTGATTTGGTCTTGTTAGCATTTATGGAGAGTCCGACAGCATTTGCCATACGACCGAGTTCATTAATGTTGCGTTGCATATCTTCTGGGTCGTGGGTAATAAGCGCAACATCGTCAGCAAAATCATCATCATTGAGTTCTCTCAGTGGATTTAATTGTATACCGCCACTAAAACTGCATCCACGGATAACAAAATCTATCACTATGCCAAACAGTAATGGTAATAGAATGCAGCCCTGCCTTACACCTGACTGAACAGAAAACCACTCCGTTAGGCCACCCTCTGTCTGTACTGCGCACATGATATCATGATATAGCGCTTTAATTATATTTACAATTTTGGTCGGAATTCCATAATGCACTAAAATCTTCAATATGGTTCCGCGATGTATCGAGTCGAAGGCTTTGAGAAAATCTATAAATGCTATAAGTAGCTGAACTTGCCATTCATTGGATTCATCCAGCAGGACTCTCAGGCTAAATATCAGGTCACAACACGATCTATTCTGGCGGAATCCGTGCTGCTCATCTCTCAGAACTTTCTCCACTTTACTTTGAATCCTGTTAAGAATTATTTGGCACAGAACTTTGCTGCCAACAGACTGTAAAGCAATACCTCTCCAATTATCACACTTAGTCTTTTGTCCCTTTTTGAAGAGTTTTACAATTACTGCCTTCGACCATTCACTAGGGATTTTTTCTTCATCCCAAACACGGGAAAGAAGTTCAAATATGGGTTCGGCTAGGGCGCTTCTACCGTACTTCAGTAATTCTGGTGATATGCCATCATTGCCTGCAGCCTTTCTGTTTTTCAAAGTCTTTAGGGCCTCCTTGACTTCAATAAGTATGAGAGGTCCAGGACATATTCCAAGATCGAACAGTGGTTCTTCAGGGATATTTAAAGTAGTTGTGGGAGGCATCTGATTTAGTACCTCGCTAAAATGCTCTTTCCAGCGTCGGACTATGTCATCAGTCTGGGTTAATAAAATGCCATCTTTGCTTTCAACTTGGGTTGACGACGTCTTTGAAATACCCGCCAACTGCTTCGTTATGGCATACACAGTACGGCTATCTCCCCGTCTAGCGGATGCCTCAGCCTGTTCGGCCATAGTTTCGAGGTAAATCCTCTTATCATCCCTGGTTGCTGCTTTGACTTGCTCATGGAGACGCTTGTACTGCGCTTTCAGGTTATCTACATATTCTCTAGAACAAGTCGTGCTATGGTCATACTTATCTACGAGGATTTTGAGTTGTGATCTTTGATCAATAATATCCCAACTACTTTCAGATATCCACTGCTCTTTCTTCTTCCTGTTGTAGCCCACAACTTCTTGTGCAACCTCTTTCACGGTTTCTGCAATTTTTTCCCACTGACTATCAAGCGACACTTCGTCCCTTAGAAGGGAAAACTTGTTTGACAAAGCTGTAGTATACTTTTGCAATACGTTCGGGTCCTGCAATTTCCTCAAATTGAAGGTTTTCACTGGCCGCTGGGGCTTTGTCACAGTTTTTAGTTTCAGCTTGAACTTGGCAACAGCAAGTTGGTGATCGGAATAACAGTCGGCACCTCGGAAGGTTCTAACATCCTCTAAACATCGTCGCCTGCGCCTCTCAATTAGGATATGGTCTATTTCATTTCGTGTTACACCATCAGGCGAGTTCCAAGTATACTTGTGAATCTGTTTATGTGGAAACCATGTGGCGCCGACGATAAGCTCATGAGTAGATCAGATCAGAAATTAAATAAAAAAACAAGTTTTTTAAACTGAAAGTAAGGAGCGACATAAGAACTTAAAACGAACAGAAATTATTCCGTATATGAAAGGGGCCGTCCCCTCCTCAACGCTTCGCTCTTTACGCTAAGGTTTTTTATTGTTTTAAAAAATAAAGTTTTGAGACAGAGTCAAACTTTAGCGTAAACAGCGAGGCGTTGAGGAGGGGACAGCCCCTTTCATATACGGAATAATTTCTGTTCGTTTTAAGTTTTTATGTGGCTCCTTACTTTCAGTTTAAAAAACTTGTTTTTTTTTATTTAATCTATAATACTAAGACGATGGTAAGTGTCAATATCCAGCTTATACTGAGGATCTGAAGACAGCAACTCAAGGCTTGATAAAGAGTCAGAATAAACTATAATATTATTTGAATTAGCAATCAAGGGTTTATTTTCCATAAGGTGTTCTAATGCCATGATTATGGTATTTAACTCTGCAGACATTATAGATACATTACTATACAATCTCTCACCCATTGAAATTTTCAGGTGAGGAAGGAAGGCACCACTTAATACCTTCTCATTCATTTTGGACCCATCAGCAAAGATTTGGAAATGGTTTTTATAAGCAATTGTATTAAGTTCAGCAAAATTTTTCTGGACAAAAGCGATAGGGGTTAAATCTTTAGTCCACTTTGAAATATTAGTATTTATTATGGGGATTGACCAATTCCATGGAGGGGATTGCGGGAAAGTAGGTGCAATAGACTTTGCGGGTACAGGGAACTTCTTCTGAATATTGGCATACTCATCTGCAATAACTCTATACATGGCTGGATTTCTTAACCAATTATGTAGGGAGTGTGAGCTATTTGATTCAATTTTTGTAAGATGTTTTATCAATAGAAAGCTACGTCTCTCCCTTACTGTTGTTAATCCACTCTCCATAAGCAGAAACTTGGTGCTTGTGGGTTTCCTAAGACCAAATTTGAGACATATAATATCGTTTTGTATTGTTTCAATTTTTTGCATCTGGGTCTTTGCACATGCACCATAGACGATGAGCCCATAGTCAATATGGGGTCTTATATGTGATTTATAAAACTGGAGTAAGGTTTTCTCTTACAACCCCAGGGTGTGGAAAGAAGTTTTTTTAGTATAATTGTTTTTCTATAGCATTTTTTTATTGTGTTTGAAATGTGGAGGTGGAAATTAAGTTTTTGGTCAAGTATGAGACCTAGGTAATTAATATGATTTGCATTCCAAGATGGTATTATCTTTTGATTTTTCAAGTGTAGAAGGTCAATGTCTTCTGGAGTAATATTGTGTATGGACTTGTGCTAGTTTTGTTCCGATTTCTTGAGCAATGCAGATTTCTTGAAACAAAGTAGTACGAGGGAAGTTGCATTCCAAGAATGTAGTATCTTCTGATTTTTCAAGTGTAGAAGATCAATGTCCTATGGAGTAATATTGTGTATAGACTTGTGCTAGATTTGTTCAGATCTCTTGAGCAATGCTTTGCACTTTACTTTTTAGCCTAAATAAATTACGTGGCTATGTTGTAAGGATAACAAATCCAGCCATAGTTACTTTCTAAGACGAAACAAAAGAGGACTAAATGTAGCTTGAACTTGGCTCGCTTTTACACCATCTAAGGGCTTAAGAAATAAATACCAATCTCGTACAGGCCCATGGGCCTCTCACAAAGTCTTCTTCTTGTGGAGGAAAATAGATTTCTGTAAAATTTAGGACGGTTCGGTAGCAAGACCTGCTATACAAACAAGGGCCAGCCCTGACCACACCAATTCTTTATACCAAAATATCTTACAGAATGCACTTTAATCATCAACTAAATGAATTCATTCTTCATTGAAAGATTCTAATATATGGACAAAGGAATCATTAGTTAAGCTGTCAGAATGCCATACTTCAGACTCCCCGAACGTATCCGGCTTTAGTCATTACTATTGCTGCTAACAACTCACCACATAACCAAGCCGTCTAAGACCAAAAACAATCACTTCAGCAATTCTATTCGAATCTTGGTTCAATTTAAATTTATTGCGTACTATTTTCGAAAAAGATGCATGGGTAATTCAATTTAATGATGGCGAGTGGTCATTGGCTTTTTCACCATTAAATTTTGTAAATTAAAAACAATTTTTCTTCTTTTTTTCAGATGAAAAAAAATGACTTTCAATATATTTAAGGGCTAGGAAACTACAGGTATGGTTTCTAGAAAATTTGAAAAGCGCATTATACACATCAATGATTAGGGTTCATGGACTTTAATTTCCCCTCGAAAGGGGTGCGCCGATCCCGGAGGTACTGCAATACCGGGCAAACGCGTGAAGGGAGCGGAGCCAGCCCCAACATTCCCCCGGTTTCCAAAAATCAGTTTAACATTCTGGGTCTATGAAAATTTTGAATAAGACATTTTCATTCACTTTCTTTCTCCATTCCTTTGTTTTTCTTTATCTGTTTTAAGTTTCAACTTCGCTCTTTGCTTCCTCGGAAAAACTTTGTTTTTCTTAAAATTATCTTGATTATGCCGAACAGATCAGGGTGAAATAAAATATCTGTAGATGAAAGAATACAAACGTAGGTTCAAAAATACTGAATTGTACCATAATTTTGTAAAATGTACCATATTTTGTAGGATTGTACTAAATTGTAGCAGTAGAGGTGCAATGTACCAAAATGGAACAATTGTACCACATTTGACTCTGACATCACTGCCTATAAGGTTTTATTTAGAGATGGTAAGAGTTCTTTTGGGTTGGCCAATTGTAAAGTCTTTACAATTGGTAAAACCCTTCAAAAATTGTTCAAGATCAAGTTTTTTTTTACAATTCTTCTGAGAAAAAGGAAACGACAGTAAATATATAATGATTTTGTAAAACTAAGTAAAGTATTTCTTATTCTTTTGTTTTATAGCATAATTATTATCAAATATTCTAGGTTCAAAAATTATTTTGTTGTCCATTTACTGTAAATTTTTGATCATAAGAATATTTGATCAAAATGATGAAAAACAAGTAAGTACAGGACTTTCAAAGAAAGAATCAATAAAGAAATGTGCTGATTGAGGGGTCGACTACTCCTAGTTGAAATTCATAAGTTCTTGTGTTTCAGTATTTTTGCAAATTAGACGGGGCTCAACAGAATATAATATTTTAATCTTAAAGCTAGTATATAAAATCGTAAGAAACGAATACATTAATTTTGGAATTACGATTAAAGTTATCCGGTTTAAGTTTCAAAAGCTTAGTCGTGGAAATTACAGAAGAATAATTACTAAATTAACAATTTAGAGTGGAAGAGGAAGAGGGGGGAGGGAGAGAGTATACAATACGCAGAGTAGAAGATGTATGATTCATTACCTCAAGCCCTCCAATATAAATATTCAATAAGTAGTTATCTTGGTGGGGTTTTTTTTTCGCCGGTTTAGTCTCTTTTTTTTATCGTGGCGGAAAAAAAATTCTGTAAAGGATATGTTTACTACCATACCCTAGTACCTGAAATAAGGCAAAATTATCATTTTATGTTTTTACTATAAAGTGAATTTACCCACGAAATCAAAGTTTGGCTTAGACAATGGATTGTACTCAACATCCGAAGAGTATGGATTTGAAAGAAAGAGAAAGGCTCTGTTTTACTATTAAATAAAAAAACAAGTTTTTTCAACTGAAAGTAAGGAGCAACCTTAAAATTTAAAACGAACAAAAATTATTACGTATATAAAGGGGGTTTTCCCCTCCTCAATACCTCGCTCTTTACGCTAAAGTTTGAATTTTGTCCTAATTCCTTAATAATGACTCCTGAAACACAGGGGCCGTTTAATTAGAACAATAACACGCATTTTTAAAAGTACTAAAAAACTTTAGTGTAAAGAGTGAGGTGTTGAGGAGGGGACAACCCACTTTATATACGTAATCATTTCTGTTCTTTTTAAGTTTTATCGTTGCTCCTTACTTTCAGCTGAAAAAACTTGTTTTTTTTTAATTTTATTTCTGATCGTTTTTTAAATAATGCCAGGAAATCGGGCCCCACCTCCACGGAGAAAGCCCCTCCCCACGAAAATATTCTCTAGACAATTCAATCCCGGTGCATATTTTTTCCGGACAATTACTCTTAACCCCTCCACGCGTAAAATTGAGACAGAAAAGAGAAAGCAAGACATATAAAACGAATTTTGGGTACTGTTGTACTATCTGTAACACACGCACTATATTATATAGGGAAGATACTTAAGAAACTAGTCAAACGGTTTCTTTCAATAGAGAATTGGATTACAAACTGTGGTTTGTCATTGCGTTTGCAATATTTAAACTTTTGTTTTTCGGGTTTAGGGGGAAAAAAGGTCCTAGGTTAGGTTAGGTTTCGTATTTAATATATACTATGCCTTACCCCCCCCCCCTAATGTGCAAATATATAGCCGAAATTTGTTTGTAAACTATTACATTTTTATCAAATTTTGTTTTATTTCATTAGTCTTAACCAAACTCCACTTTTCGCGTGTGTTACAGATAGTACAAAAGTACCAAATTTCGTATAAGAATTCTGGACAATTTTCCCAGTGTATAATTTCCCCTGACAAGTTCACTCCCTGGAAATGTCCCTCCCCATGGAAAATTCTCCTGTAAAAAACACCCAACTGAAAATTTGCCCTCCCCCCCCCACCCAAAAATGTATGGATACATCCCAATAACAAATACTATGCATAAACAATGGGCAAATTTTATAACTTAAAGACCTTTATCCTGGGGATTTGGGGGGGGGATTATGTTATACCCAAAGGCATAGTTATTGGGCCTTTTAATTATGATGAACAAAATGACAATTTCAAAATTTTGATCGGACGATCTTGGGAAAAAAAGGGCGGGGAAGGGGCCTAGTTGTCCTCCAATTTTTCTGGTCACTTAAAAAGGGCACTAGAAATTTTTATTTCCGTTTTAATGAGCCCTCACCCAATATTTTAGGTCCACTTGGTCCATACGATTACCTCTGGGGAAAAAAAAATAATAACACATCCGTTATTTTTCTTCTGCCAAAAAATACAAAATTCCACATTTTTGCAAATAGGAGCTTGAAACCTCTATAGTAGGGTTCTTCAATACGCTGAATCTGATGGTATGATTTTCATTAAGGTCACTTGACTTTTAGGGGGTGTTTCCATGTTTTATCACAAAAAAATTTCTCAGGCTCGTAACCATTGATGGGTAAGATTAAATTTAAGGAAGTTTATATATTTGAAATCGACATAAGAAACCAATTCTTTTGATATATATATTTGTACCAAATTTCAGTTTTTTAGAGCTTCAGTTACTATTGAGCCGGGTCAGTCTCTAGTTAAAGTTCGTTGTGATAATCTGATAATCTGATGATAATCATATGATAATTTATTATTAAACACTAGTTTAGTGTTTAATTTAGTAAGTTTTAAACACTGGACCTAAACAAAGCTACATATACAGCTACAGATATAGGGAAGTAAGATTTAAAATATTGTTTTTCACTCCTTTAATGTTGGGGAAACTTAATTTGGATTTTTTTTTGGGGGGGGGCGGTTACAAAAAAACACCTTAAAAACAAATTGTAACAATTTTTTGTTAACGGCTTTTTTTGATATGTTTACACACAGGGGAAACATTTTTGGGTGAAAAGGGGTTCAACCCCCCCCCCCTGGATTAGGGGGTTCGAAACCCCATGGAAGGATTTGAAAATCCTCCTTATTATTGCGTCATTAATAAGACCCTTTACCAATACCTTGAATCACATATACTGTTGGCAGACACGCAATACGGTTTCCGCCGAAAACGGTCTACGTTAGACTGTTTGATTGCCCGGTATCAACAGTGGGTTGAGCTCCTTTCTCAGGGACACGATATTCACCTTCTCTCCTTGGACATTGCAAAAACCTTTGATCGTGTATGGCACAAGGGACTTCTCTGTAAACTGAAAGCCTATGGAATTCATGGTCGACTATTTGACGTGCTTGCTGACTTTCTTCGTTAACAATCGTTGCAAGTTGTCCTCGATGGCTTCATATCAAAAGGACACCCAGTTTTATCAGGAGTACCACAAGGAAGTATTTTTGGGCCAACACTTTTCTTTGTGTTCATAAACGACATAGGGGACAACTTTGTGAAAAAACCTCACCACTTGCGGATGACACAACAACAAAAACATCAATCGCAAAAGACGAAAATCCCAGTGATTTTGTTTAAGTTAGGTTAGCTTATCATGAGCGCTTATGATAAGCTAACCTAACCTAACTTAAACATGGAGAAATGTTTCTATTTATTTATTAATATTTATTTATACCTAACCTAGCCTAACCTATGGTTTTGGAGGTTAGATTAATCTAACTTAAACGTAGAGAAACCTAAATTTGAAAGAAAACTTGTTAAAAACCTGTTACTTCTAAGAGAAATTTGATAGTGTTAAGTAAAAGTTTATTAGTATTAAGAAAAATTTGTTACTTCGATGTGAAGATTTGTTAGTGTTAGGGATAGTTTATGTTTGACTTAAAACTTGTTATTTCTAACAGATAACTTGTCATCATAACGAAAATTACTACTTCTATGAACAAATTGGGTATCTTTGAGAGAAAACTTGCAAGCTCAAGCAGAAAACGTGTTATCACTGATGAAAAAATGTGACTTCCAAGAGAAATTGGGGTGTGTTAACTAAAGATTTGTTAGTATTAAGGAAAAAGTTGTTACTTCGAAGAGAAGATTTGTTATCTTTGACGGAAAACTTGGTGCTGTTAGAAGAAATTCGTTACTTCTAAGAAAAATTTGTTATCTTTGCAGGACAACTTGCTAGTTCTAGCAGAAATTATGTTATCAGTGAGGAAAAATTATTACTTTTAAGAAAAAATTGGTATCTTTGACAAAAAACTTGCTAGTTCGAAGAGAAAACTTGTTATCATAACGAAAAAATTGTTACTTCTAAGAAAAAAATATCTTTAACAGAAAACTTGCTACTTCAAGCAGAAAACGTGTTATCGCTGACGAAAAGTGTTATTTCTAAGAGAAATTTGAGTTTGTTAAGTAAAAGTATGTTAGTATTAATGAAAAGTTGATGATTCGAAGTGAAAATCTGTTAGTATTAAGTAAACGTTTGGTAGTATTAAGGAAGAATGTTGTTACTTTGAAGAAAAGATTTGTTAGTTTTAATCAAAACTTGCTACTTCTGACAGAAAAGTTGTTATCACAATCAAAGGAAAGTTACTTCTGAGAAAAAATTTGGTATCTTTGACAGAAAACTTGCTAGTTCGAACAGAAAACGTGTTATCACTGACGGAAAATATTATTTCTAAGAGAAATTTGTGTGTGTTAAGTAAGAGTATGTTAGTTTTAAGGTAAAATGTTGTTACTTTGATGAGAAAATTTGTTAGTGTTAAGCAAAACTTGCTACTTCTGACAGAAAAGTTGTTATCACAATAAAAAAATTGTTACTTCTAAGAAAAAATTTGGTATCTTTGGCAGAAAACTTGCTAGTTCGAACAGAAAACTTGTTATCATAACGAAAAAATTGTTACTTCTAAGAAAAAAAA
>JAQQPU010028936.1:0-10327 GCA_029168905.1 Artemia sp. Kazakhstan ARC1039
CCAATACCGGGAATCGAACTCAAACCAACTGGGTCACAGCAGACTATATCAACCACTAGACCATGAAGGATATATTAAAGTATCTGAATAATGAAGTTCATGTTAAAGAATAAATTATGGACTAAGTTTTCTGCCTGATTCTTTGAGGATCGTCTCTTACTATTCCAAAGAAGAAAAAGCTGTAGGCTTTTTCCTGTTTGTAATCTTGGTTGTAGCGGTAGTCAAACAGTTCGTGGTGAGAAATTGTTTAGTAATAGTGACTCCTCTCAATAGTAACCGAAACGGTATTTTGAAACCAATAGGTACAGCAAAAGAATCGATAACATAAAGGGTCTGTATACTTAGTTATAAATTTTTACAATAAAGAACGACACCTAGCCCATGTTAACTGAAACATAAATTGGGATTATGTAATTTCCATTAGTATCATGGCTGTAGAGATGGCTGAAACCTAGTAAAGAACAAACCATTACAGTAAAGAACATTTCAAGTTAAAGATTGATCAATGTTATACAGTAAAGAACGATCTCTCGCCCATAGTAACTGATATATATATGGTGGTTTCAGAGGTAGCTGCAACCTATCCAGATTGCAGTGGTAACCGGGTTGCAGCAGCAGCTGTAACCCAGAGTCTCTTTCTTTAAACAACAAAGAAAATATGCCGGCTTGTTATTAAACAAAAACCTAACAAAAAATAAAACTAATTTTAAAATTTTCAGGTATTTTTCCATTACATAAGGGATTGATACTGTACATGGAAATTTTTTAAGTAGCATCAATATCAAGGTTTTAAACATAATCAAACAGTTCGTGGTGACGGACTGTATAGTAAGATGAAGTAGTAAGATGATTGTAACTGAAATATTAAATCAAACAGTTCGTACTCATAATAAAGAGCTATGTAATGGCTGACTTTAAAGGAAATTTCTGTATATAGAAATCCGGGTTGCAGCGGTAGCTAGCAACTTAGTAAGAGACGATCACGTCCAATGTTAAAAAATACAATAACCCATAATTCCTAAAGATAGAATCAGATCAGAATAAAAAGTACAAGATTAGAACCACCTTGTCTGAAACCCCAATATAGGAAACTTTCCATCCCTTGGCTTGAACAACAAGGGAAGTATAGTTGCTTGAAATTTAAAATAAAGAACGAACTTCGGCCCATACTAAATAAAATAAGATTATAATTTCAGCCTCAAACAAGTAATTTGTTTGCTTTGGTCTAAAATACTGTCAGTGGTGGGATTCAAACCCTTGCCTCCGAAGTGACGGGGGGCTACACCATTGCCTTAAACCACTCGGCCACGCTGCCTCACATAACTATGTGAATATCCAGGTTGCAGTGGTAGCTAGCAAAAGAGAAGTACATCATTCTGCATAAACGGCATTTTTTTCTTCTTTTCGGCACATAGCTTGGCACTGGAACATCGTAGAGAGTTGTTCAATGGCTAATTTTAAAGGAAATTAACGGGGTTACAAACCTTTTGTAACTAAAACAATTTATATTAAAAGACGATCATTAGAAGAACAAACCATTGCATACATTGGACTTAGTTAGCTGCCCGATTCTTTGAGGTTCGTCTCTTATTAATCCAATGAAGAAAAATACATATGCTTTACCTGTTTTTAATCAGGGTTTACATAACCCAGGTCATCCATTTAAAATTAATTTTAAACATTTTCCCAGGTGAGGCTCGAACTCACGACCTTAGGATTACGAGACCTACGCTTTAACGACCGAGCTACCGAAGCTTTTGTGTTATGAAAGATTATACATTTAGTGACAATATTGAAAAAAGTACACTTGCGTGGGTGAAAGATCCAAGATACAATCAATTAAAACTCATATCCAGGTTGCAGAAGTAGTATTTCCAAAGATTCGGATTTTTCAAAGCTTATGTAGCTAGATGTTGAAGCTCACAACTGCAAATTGGATATGTTAATACTTATTCATAATATGACTATCAAAGAAGGAAGACGCCTTCAGAAGACTTCCTTTTCAAAGAAGAAAAAGAAGATTTTAAATCAATCTTGACAATCACATCTAAATACGTTTTTAATGATGATACCAATGATAACACAATGAAAGACTTGACATTGGGAACTTGCAATAGAGAAACACATATAACTGCGAGTTTTAAAACGACCAGTTTACAAAAAGGTAGCAGGCACGCCATATTTGCCTGCAAAATGGTGGAAATTCTGAAATGTGCCTATGAGAATATCAATGAAGTGGGTAGTCTATATGCAGCTAACTGGGAGGTTCATCCATAGGTTATAGATGACACTAGTGTTCACCTTTCCTAAGAATCATTCTTGTCTGTCCATGGTAAACAGGGTTGTCGTGGATTGTATGAAAGATCAATACTATAAATGGAAATTTTGTAAGTATTGCCGGTAACATGATTTCAATCATAGCTGAATTACAAATTAAAAGAAATTGACATCAGGTGGGCTTGAACCACTAACCTTTCAGTTAACGGCCTATCGTGATAGCCACTTGCACCACAACGTTACTAATTATAATTTGAAAATTAATAATATGATATGTTAAATAGAAAATAACCTGGGATATAACTAAAACTAGAATGGCCAAGAAAAATAAACACAATTACTGAAGAAAAGTTTGATTAAGAGTTAACTTGAACAATTAAATGTGAGATAGTAAAGAACAAACCACAGCACATAGTAACGAAAGGTTAAAATAATACAAGTATCTTTAAAAAAAAAAACTTATCTCTTTCTAAAATTTAGCTGCGGCTACTTGCAGCAACCTACTGCAAAATACTTGATGACTTCAATTCAAAATGAACGGACTCGGTATGGTTTGATCGATATGTTTTAAAGTAAAGAATGAATCCGGGTTTCAGCGGTAGCTAGCAACCTAATATTTACAATATTACATTAAAGGACGAACTGTATTCCATAGTAGCTGAAGTATTATAACGAATAATTATATAGATGAGGAACCCGGGTTGCAGCGGTAGCTAGCAACCTATTAAGAGACGATCACGCCCCATAGTAAAAATAAAATAGCCCATAACTCCTAAAACTAAAATCAGGTCAAAAAACAAAGTACATTATTAGAACCGCATTGTTCAATACCCTATATAGGAAACTAACTGTTTCTTGGCTTGAAAAACAATGAAAATATATTAGTTTGAAAATCAAGAAAAGTGGCTTCAACCACGATATTCTGCATCGACAGCGGGTTTTTTTTTTGTTTTGTTTGCCTCGGCAAGGTCGGCACTGGAAAATAATAGAGAGCTCTTTAATGGCTCATTTGAAAGGAAACTGGTAATTACAAAAATATTTTTAAATATTTTAACAAGTGCGACATAAAGGACCAATAGTCTAAATTGGACTTTTGTAAGTATCATCGGTATCATGGTTTTATTAATAGCTGAATAATAAACTAAATAAGATCGACCCCGGGTGGGCTTGAACCACCCGGCTCAAGCCCACCTCGGTTGGTGGGGTCGGGCTTTTAATTAACGCCCAATCGTGCTAGCCAATTGCGCCACGACGTCTTCAACTAATACTATAAAGTTTAGCAATATGATCTGTTTAAAAAAAAATAGAGCTGGGATAAAACAAAAACTAGAATGGCGAAGAAAAACAAACAAAATATTTTACTTTGTGTAGAAGCAATTACTGAAACAAAGAACTATTGCCTTTTTGAAGAAAAAACTGTTCTCCGATTTTTTATAGTAAAATTATATAAAGGATCAATTTAGTTTATTATAAGTGGGGAGTATGTAAGTTTCGTCGGATAAAGCTGAAAATTTTAAGTAAAGTTACATTAAGGGACGAACTGTAGCCCATAGTAAACGAAGTAATAAAAGAATTTATTATACAGATAATTATTCTAATTATATTCCTTAATTACAAAAAGGCTTCATCGAGGTTTGAACTCGGATCCTAAGGGCTAACCATTACACCATGAAACGTTCATATGGTAAGGAATTCTAAGAGTAGGTGAAATACAAGTACATATTTGATAATACTTATCGTTGAGGCCCGAGAACTTCCATTTAGATTTAGTAGCAAATATAGTTTTAATTAAATTATCCGGATTGCAGCGGTAGCTTGCAACCTAGTAAACTTTTTTAATAAAAAAAATTAAAGAAAACAACTATTGAAAAAAAAGTAATTAAGAAATTAATATTATTCCTCAGACACCATAAATATTTTTGCAGTTTACATAATAACATTAGCGATACTGAAAACTAAAATAAAATAAAAAATTTAGTTTCTCTTCTACGGAAATACGCACTTTAGAAGTTGAGCCAAAAAAATATACTAAAAGAAGATCATTAGAAGAACAAACCATTGCATATATTGAGCTAAGTTAGCTGCCTGATTCTTTGAAGTTCATCTCTTACTGTTCCAAAGGAGATTACATTAAGTTACATAAAGGATCGATACTGTAATTGGGATTTTATAAGTATTATCGGTATCATGATTTTATTGATAGCTGTATTACAAACTAAAGAATCACCCACGGGTGGCCTTGAACCACCTATCTTTCGGTTAACGGCCGATCATCCGAGCCACTTGCACCTGGAAGTCGTTAATCAAAGTTATAAGCAAATAGTTCGTGGTAACAAACTGTATAGTAAGAGCGACCCGGCTCAATGGTAACCGAAACTCTAAAAAAAGGAATTCTGGTACCAATAGATACATCAAAAGAATCTGATTTTTATGCTGATTTTAAATATATTAGTTTCGTCAAGTTTAGTCTTACTCATTTGTGTGAGCCTGATAAAATTTGCTTTATTTTTGAAAAAAGGGAGAAACAACCCCTAAAAGTCATAGAATCTTAATGAACATCAGTCTATTAGATTCAATATATAAGAGAACCTTGCTGTAGAGGTTATCCGGGTTGCAGCGGTAGCTAGCAACCTAGTAAGAGACGATCACGTCCAATGTTAAGAAATATAAAAACCCATAGTTCCTAACAGAGGAGTCAGATCAAAACAAAAAGTACACCATTAGAACCGCCTTGTCCGAAACCCCTGCATAAGAAACTTTAAGTCCCTTGGCTTGAACAGCAAGGGAAATATATTGGCATGAAAATCAAGAAAATTGACTATAACCACGTTATTCTCCCCAAACGGGATATTTTTTCTTTTTTCTTTTTTTTTTCTTTTTCTTTTCCACAGATAGCTTGGCACTGGAACATCGTAGAGGGTTGTTCAATAGCTCATTTTAAAGGAAATTAATTGGGTTAAAAATCTATAGTAACTAAAATAAATTATTTCTAAAAGAGAATAAATTTTTCCACCAAAAACTGCATTTTTGATGTCTTTTCACACTGCAGTCATTCAAACATAATCGTATACCAGCGGTAAGATTTGAACCCACTCCTCCGAAGAGACTGGTGGCTAACACCAGTGTCTTGGACCACTTTATAATAAAGATCAAACTCTTCCCTATACTAACTTGCATACGCAACTTCACTATAGTTAAGATTACAGTATTTATATTATGCATCATTATAAATTATAAAAGGTTCAAATGTTCGAAGATTATAGAGTTAAAAATTTTCCCACCCCGGGAATCGAACCCGAACCTGTTAAGTGAAAGTTAACTATCCTAGCCACTAGACCATATTGAACCATAAAGAAGTATGATTTAAGAGCCATATGTGTATTATTATTTCACCATACCAATTATAATAAGACCAAATCCGGGTTGCAGCGATAGCTAGCAACCTAGTAAGAGAAGATCACGTCCAATGTTAAGAAATATAAAAACCCATAGTTCTTAAAAAAAGAGTCAGATCAAAACAAAAAGTACACCATTAGAACCGCTATGTCCGAAACCCCTGCATAGTAAAATTTCTGTCCCTTGGCTTGAACAGCAAGGGAAATATATTGGCTTGAAAATCAAGAAAAGTGGCAGCTACTACAACATTCTGCCTAAACGGGATATTTTTTTCTTTTTTTCTTTTTTTTTCTTTTTTTGTATCCAGAGATAGCTTGGCACTGGAACATCGTAGAGGGTTGTTCAATAGCTCATTTTAAAGGAAATTAATTGGGTTAAAAATCTATAGTAACTAAAATAAATTATTTCTAAAAGAGAATAAATTTTTCCACCAAAAACTGCATTTTGATGTCTTTTCACACTGCAGTCTTTCAATACAATAAAGAACGACACCTTGCCCATGTTAACTAAAACATAAATAGGGATTATGTAATTTCCAATAGTATCATGGCTGTAGAGATGGCTGAAACCTAGTTACAATAAAAAACGATCATTGGAATAACAAAAATTGAATACCTTTGGAATTAGCTAGCTACTTGATTATTTGAGACTCGTCTCTTACTATTTAAAAGAAGAAAAAGCCGTAGGCTTTTTCCTGTGTGTAATCAGTTTATTATCATAGGCAGCGCGCTAGCACTGCCTGAGTAAAGAACGATGTGGGCACAATGTGTTTTTTTTCCGGGTTGCAGCGATAGCTAGCAACCTAGTAAGAGACGATCACGTCCAATTACATAAAGGATCGATCATCGAATTTAACCTGAAACTAAGTAAAGGACGATTATGCCTCCATATCTTCACAGTGATGTATAAAATTTCCCATTACATCTGTAAACTGTTCCACGGTTGCCGGTCCATACCTTGGAAGCTTTTCACTAAACATGCAACATTTCTTTTGGATATTACTATGAAGTTTTGCGAAAGCATCTGTAGTCCGGGTTGCAGCGGTAGCTAGCAACCTAGTAAGAGACGATCACGTCTAATTTTACATAAAGGAATGATATAGTTCATTATGGTACAGAACAAATCCGGGTTGCAGCGGTAGCTAGCAACCTAGTAAGAGAAGATCACGCCCCATAGTAAAAACTAAAGTAACCCATAACTCCTGAAAAAAGATTCAGATCAAAACAAGAAGTACACTATTAGAATTGCCTTGTTCAAAACTTCTAATTAGCAAACTTACCGTCCTTTGGCTTGAATAACAAAGAACATATATTGGCTTGAAAATAAAAAAAAATTGACTTTAACGTGCGATATTCTCCACAAACACTATCTTTTTTTCTTTCTGCTTTTTCTTTCTCCTCAGCTAGCTGGGCACCGGAAAATCATAGAGAGCCGTATAATAGCTCAATTTAAAGGAAATTGTTATAATAAAGAATGAATATTTTACCGATTATCTACTTATAACCATATATGATGTAATAAGTGATATGACGTAAATTCTAAAACCTATTGTGTACTAATAACCATATATGACTTAATGAGTGACGTGACGTAAAAATTGAAAAAATATTATAATAAAGAACGAACGCTTGCTCATAGTAACTAAAATATTAATTAAAAGTAGTATATACATAAAGGATCGATCTGAAAATTAGTAAATAACAAACAACAGCATGTAATTGAATAGCTTAGTTGCCTGATTTTCTGTGGTTTTTTAATTTATTACAATAAGGAACGAACTTTAACCCATAGTAACTTAAGTATTATATCAAACGGTTCGTTGTCATAGTAAAGAGCTGTGTAATGCCTCATTTTAAAGGAAATTGCTGTATATAGAAACCTTTTGTAATTAACAAAATTAATTATTATTATAAAACAAATTATTATTATGTGGTAAAGAACTAACTCTAGGCGATAGTCACTAATTTAATTTTGAAAAGAAAGAATTACAGCAGAAACCTAAATGGTAGTATAAGTAAGCTACATATAATAACAACCGTCCACCAGGATTTGAACTGGGATGTTACAATAAAGAACGAACTCTTGAGTATACAAACTTTTATAGTGGGACATAATCCGGGTTGCAGCGGTAGCTAGCAACCTAGTAAGAGACGATCACGTCCAATGTGAAGAAATAAAAAAACCCATACCTCCTACAAAAGGAGTCAGATCAAAACAAAAGTACACCATTATAACCGCCTTGTCCGAAACCCCTGTATAGGAAACTTTCTGTCTTTTGGCTTGAACAGCAAGGGAAATATATTGGCTTGAAAATCAAGAAAATTGATTTTAACCACGTTATTCTCCACAAACGGCATATTTTTTTTGTTATAATAAAGAACGATCTCTTGCCTATACTAAATTTTATACGCCACTAAATTATAGTATAGGTTAGTAATTCTACAGATAGCTTGGCACTGGTACATCATAGAGAAATGTTTAATGGCTCATTTTAAAGTTATATAAAGGACCGATACAGTTCATCATAAATATTATTTGTCAGTTATTACAATAAAATAATATCATTGGAATAACAAACCATTGGAAACATTGGACTTAGTTAGCTACTTGATTGTTTGATGTTCGTCTCTTACTATTTCATTACAATAAGGAACGAATTGTAACCCATAGTAACTTAAGTATTAAATCAAACGGTTAGTGGTCATAATAAAGAGCAGTGTAATGGCTCATTTTAAAGAAAACTGCTGCATATAGAAACCTTTTGTAATTAACAAAGATAATTATTATTTACATTAAAGGACGACCTATAGCCAATAGTAACTGGTATCCGGGTTGCGGTGGTAGCGAGCAACCTAGTATCCGGGTTGCAGCGCTAGTAAGAGACGATCACGTCCAATGTTAAGAAATATAAAAACCCATTGATCCTAAAAAAGGAGTCAGATCAAAACAAAAAGTACACCATTAGAACAGCCTTGTCCGAAACCCCTGTATAGGAAACTTTCTGTCCCTTGGCTTGAACAGCAAGGGAAATATATTGGCTTGGAAATCAAGAAAATTGACTATAATAAAGAACGACTTCTTGCCTATACTAAATTTTATACGCCACTTATTTATAGTATAGGGTAGTAATTCAACAGATAGATTGGTACTGGAACATCGTAGAGAATTGTTCAATGGCTCATTTTAAAGGAAATTTATGGGGTTAAAAGCTCTTCTAATTAAAATAAATCGTTTTTAGTACCCTGAGAAATTTAAATTATGTTTCTTAAGAAATCATTATAAGTTAAAATTTCCCATACAAAATTTGAAATCAAGCCAACTGGGTGAGAGCTATCCCAACCTCTAGACCATATAGGACTTATTAAAATATCCGATAAATGACGTTTATGTTAAAGAACAAATTATAAACCTAGTTAGCTTTCTGATTATTTGAGGATCGTCTGTTACTATTCCAAAGAAGAAAAAGCCGTAGGCTTTTTCCTGTTCGTAATTTATAATCTGGATTCAAGCGGTAGTTATAGTAAAGAACGGACTCAAGCCCAAAGAAACTGAACCCTGTGGTTCATTCATATTATCTTCCCTATTTTAGCTAGGTTATAATAAAGAACAAACTTTAGCCTATACTAACTGAAATGTTTATGATAAATATTATACGGGTTGCAGCGGTAGCTAGCAACCTAGTAAGAAACGATCACGTCCAATGTTTTACATTAAAGAACGAATTTTACCCCATAGTGACCGAAGGATTAAAATAATAGTTAGTATTATAAGGAAAAAACCGTTACCTATACTAACTTGTATATGCCACTTAACAACAGTATATGCCTGTACTGTTATATTTAAAGACAATGCATAAAAATTCCCCACGACTGGGAATTGAACCCCTGTTACCCGCGTCACAAGCAGGTGTATTTACCATTATACTATCAGAGACTTATAATAAAATATGTTATATATAAGATATGATAAATATGAAGGGCGTTATAATAAAGAACGACCTCTTGCCTATACTAAATTTTATACGTCACTAATCTGGGTTGCAGCGGTAGCTAGCAACCTAGTAAGATACGATCACGTCCAATGTTAAGAAATATAAAAACCCATAGTTCCTAAAAAGTATAATAAAGAACGACCTCTTGCCTATACTAAATCTTATACTCCACTTAATTATAGTATAGGTTAGTAATTCAACAGATAGCTTGGCACTGGAACATCATAGAGAGTTGTTCAATGGCTCATTTTAAAGAAAATTAATGGGGTTAAAAACTTCTTGTAATTAAAACAAATTTTTTCATTACATTAAGAAATTTTAATTATGTTATAATAAAGAACGACCTCTTGCCTATACTAAATTTTATATACCACTTAATTATAGTATAGGTTAGTAATTCCACAGATAGCTTGGCACTGGAACATCGTAGAGAGTTGTTTAATGGTCTCATTTTAAAGCAAATTAATGGGGTTAAAAACTTTTTGTAGTTATAAAAAAAATTATTTTTAAATAGAATCATTTTTCTTACGAAATTATTATAATAATTACATAAAGGCTCGATCATCCAATTTAAGTTGAAACTAAGTAAAGGACAATTATGCCTCCAGATATTCATAGTGATGTATAAGATTTCCCATTACATCTGTAAACTGTTCCACAGTT
>JAQQPU010028938.1:0-10326 GCA_029168905.1 Artemia sp. Kazakhstan ARC1039
AGTTAAATTATCAGCAACTTGTTTAAAAAGGGAATTTGTAAAACCAAATTGTGAGTGCGCTATAAAGTTGAAAGATATCTGATAAATGGCGCTTACCATAGAAGTTGCAGTTAGCTCGTTACAAAGTGGCCCTGGTGCATAGCGAATAACGCTTTCTCTCATCGAATTCTGTGCAGAGTTGACACTGTCATGAGAGGGCCCTGGTTGGTCCAGAAAACTTGTAATGGATGGTCTTGCAGTTTGCCTTGATGTGTTATCACCCCATCTTGGTCTCTTTTCGGAGGGAGGGCAAGAATCCAGCTCAACATCCTTAAAAAAAAGAAGAAAAATTTAGTAATGAAATAATAAGCCCTCTTTTACAGATAACTTGCCCTCGACCCCCATGTAACTATATCCCCTTTTACTGAACCCTCGTGCAACTCAACCTTCCCTTTTAAGCACTCTCTGAAAGTTCCAACTTAATACATAAATTCCTTAATGAAGAAATACTTTTGTTTTTTTTCACCTTACAATGAACGTGCTAGAATTGATACATTGACCCCTTCCCTGTCTTAAATTTTTTATAAAAGCTACTTAATCATCTGTTAAATCCCCTTTTTGCTTTCATCAAATACGTCTCGTCTAATTTGACCATAAAAGGAAACTCTTGAATCGCACATACAAGAATCATTTATTTAACAGAAATCCGCGCTTTTGAATACCCACGAAATAAAGATAAAAACACACAGAATGTGGCATTGTTCCATCTTGCCCCCCCCCCCCTCGAACTTTAGTGTAAAGAGCAAGATATTGAGGGGGGGGGGCGACCTTTCATATCTTCCGAAACTAATATGCAAATTCTATTTTAATTTTTCATATACAATGAACCAAAATCAAAGTGAGCATGCCTCTCTTTTTTTGAATATTTACTAAAATTTAAATACATAGATCGTTTAATATTTAAAAGAAGGAAGCTTTTTAAATGGGTAACAACATGGTGAAAAAAAAGTGTGAGGAAGGAATTTCTTCCTTAACTTAATGACGAGACAATTTCTTTTTATTATAATAATCAGAAAATTTTACTCACCAGAAGTTGCTTAGAATTTTCCATATCTATGTAAATGATCGCAAAAATATCAATACTAATAGGTTGAATGAACTATTCAAACTGATGAAAATCCTAATTTGAAACCTGAATATATACAAAAAATAATTGAATATATTAACAGCGAAACAAGACGCGCTGGTTTTATAATACAGGTTTATCCTTAAAAAGACATATATATATCATGAACTAGAAATCTGCTAAATTGCGTCAGAACAACTTGTCCTTCATAACATGTTATGTAACAAGTACAAGACGGAACATAGTATAACGAAGGCCCAGAATATCATAGGAAGGAACGTAAACGCCCAGAATAATACAGGTTTATCCTTAAAAAGACATATATATCATGAACTAGAAATCTGCTAAATTGTGTCAGAACAACTTGTCCTTCATAACATGTTATGTAACAAGTACAAGACGGAACATAGTATAACGAAGACCCAGAATATCATAGGAAGGAACGTAAAGGCCCAGAATATCATAGGAAGGAACGTACAGTAGTAGAAGTATAATGCCATCTGAGGGAGCTCTGAATCTCTTTGAAAAGGTGTAATGCCCTGTAGAATAACATTGAAATTGCTATACAGGCAAGCAAATAGCATTGAAATTGCTATACAGGCAAGCAAAATGGTACCTTGGTTACTACTCTGGTACAAATTATGGACAATTTAAGCAGTATGTCACACCTCTTTCCCAATCTTATTACATAGGTCATCAATCTTTTCATATATTTTTTGAATAGCCTAACTTGCAGCCTAAAAATATTGAAAATATTCTTAATACAAAGTTACTTAAACTGAACCTGGTACGGCTAGTGAGAAAGTTAAGCATTGATTCAGACGTCTTACAAAATCTAGTCAATAAGTTAAGTATTAAATCAGACCTCTTATGGAATAAAATCAATAGGTCACCAAATTTTCACAGATTTTTCGATTCACACAGTTTTGATTCTGATAATTTTTCATTGTATTTTTCGAATCAAACCACCTAGAAATATTTTAAATATTTTTAATACAAAATTACTTTACCTAGGCCTCGTACAAATTATGGAAAGATTAAGCATTAATTCAGGCCTCGTACGGAATCTAATCAAAAAGTCACCAAACTTTTCATATATTTTTCAAACATCTTACCACATAGAAATATTTTAAACATTCTTAATTCAAAATGACTTTAAATAGTCCTTGTACAAACTATGGAAAAATTAAGTATTAAGTCAGACCTCTTCCCGAATTTAATCAAAATGTCACCAAAATTTTCATATATTTTTCAAACACATTTTAATGTGTTAGATATATGTGTAAATGTGTAAATACATGTTTAAAACATATTTTAAACATTCTTAACACAAAAAAATTTAACCAGGCCTCGTACAACTTAAAGAAAAGTTAAGTGTTAAGTCAAGTCTGATACGGAATCTAATGAATAGGTTATCAAACTGTTCATAAATTGTCCAAACATCTTAACGACTAGAAATATAACTGTTTTTAGTCCAAATAGGAAACACAAAAAAATATTTTCAAAATAACAAAAAGACAGAACAGAATTTATTGCATTCGGAGACAAAAAATGAAAAATTTTTGCAAAGAGCAACAATTGTTGCAAAAAGCATAGAGTGCAATAAATTTATTGTAAAGTTTACTCGAGGCTCTTTTATCACATTGACCTTTGATTCTGACAGATAAAGCGTGAGAAAATTTCATTTTCGACTTATCAAGCTGCTAAAGTGAAGTGGAGGCAAAAAATTTGACGGGGCCAACATGAGCAATTATATTTGGAAGTTATTTGAAACTGAAAATGAATAATTAAGTTTTGAAGGTGCAGCTGAAAGCATTATCCCTTTCCGTCAACTGTAAGCACTATTCACAGCAAGCTGTAGTGTCTAAAGCTCTTCACACATAAGGGGAATGTTGAAAATGTCATCCACGCAGGAAAAATGTAAAAAAACCTAAACAATAGAAAATTCTATTTTCATCTTGAGCGAAAAATATGAGATAGCTTCAATTTTTCCTTGGCTGTTATTATCCCCTTTTTTTCTAGTATTTTTTTTTGTTTTGTCATGCTTAGCCAGTGAGGCCTCACAAATTATTTACCTCGGTGTAGGAAAGGTTTCTTGCACATATTTAGGACTCAATGAGGTAAAGGAGAATGCGAAGTGTAGTGTCTTGAACAACACTGTTAAAAACTACAAGACTCAAAACAGAGATCTGTTTTACTCAACGACGAACATAATTGAGATCACTGATTTGGCTACTAGACTTCACACAAACTGGAGAGTTCTGATAAAAGTTCCAAATGCAAGAAAATATAAAAGGGTTTACTCCATTGCTTAAAAGAGATTTGTCTCTTTTAAGCAGCGGAGTTTTGAAGCTCTTATGCTTTTGTCTATTACTTGACTGCAAAATCAACAGCAGTGACAGCAGCTGTAAACATGTCTACTTGCGATTGTTTGTAAGTGTGGCTTTTCTTGCTTTGACCATGACTACTTATAGACTGCAACTACTTGTGTCAGACAATTTGTCAAGGTTATTGTGTCTATATGCAACTGCAACTGAAGTTACCATTGCTTAGGACTGTGACAACTCATGACTTCAGCTTTGACTACAGCTCTGAAAAAAACTGCAGCTGAAACTGAACTGCGACTGATATCTGAAACAGCAACTATTCACGGTTTTATCTATTTGTAAGTTAAAATATTTAAACTGCAGTAAACTATCAATTGTGACACCAACTATGACTAGTTGCGATAACAACTGTTACTATTTGCAACTCAGGCTTCTTGTGACTTTGACAGCCTGCGACTATGACTCATTGCGAATATGACTAAATGAATATGACTCCATGACTACCTGCGACTGCGATTAATTCAGATTACGAATATTTTTTCGGCCCAACTGCTACTGCCACTGCTTCCAGCTTGTACTGTTTGCGCAAAGATTATCAGGTTGATACACTCAGAGAATATCGAGGGGTAGGCCAAATTTTGTAGCTATAATATCTCAAGAACGCCAAATTTTGGATTTTTTGGGTTTTATTTATTCTTTGATAATAATGTCTGGTCATTTCTGGATTTGACTATCGTATATGTAATACTGTATATATATTATATATATGTAACATCTAATGTGTATATTTTATAGCCTACTCTATTCCTCCTGGTCTTAAATTTAGTATCCTTCCATAGAATTATTTGAATATTTTTTCAGCGAGTTCTTTTTTAATTAAGCTAACCAACGGAAATTAAAAGCTTTACTTACATCAATAATTGTTAGTTTTGCACCTTCAGATATACATTGGACATTTGACATACATGTTGGGAGAGTTAGTACAAGGGCGATAACCGAAATTGACACAACATTTGCGAATAACATTATAGACACTTCATAAGTGAATTCGAGAAGTTTTTTTAAGTTCTTCTTTTATAAGCCTCTCAAAATTATCTAAGATCATGTTTACCCACCAAATTCTTTAGCAGTAGAGCTTAGAAAAGGAAATTGCTTTGTAAACAAACTTGAACTTTTCATAGAAACAATTTGAACAACATAGTAATAAACTTTACCATTTATCACAGGCCCCTCACTAAAAACCATTTTATTTGACTATAAACCATTTTATTTGCCAAATTTTTTAGGATTAGATTAAAGCCTAGATGAGGAAAGTGCTTTGTAAACAAACTTGAACTTTTCGTAGAAAGAATTTGAACAGCATAGCAAATAAACTTACCTATTTATTATAGGCAACTTATTAAATTAAGCAGTTCATGGTTACAAACTTTGGCTAGAATATGACTCAAACTAAAAAGGATTTATGCTTGATCATTGACAGTAACTGACAAACTACAAAAAAACATTAAAATTTTTTTTATCAAGTTCAATTTGAGGAAAATTTATCAGATTTTAATGTAAATGTCAATGGTTGTAAGTCTAAAAGTTTTGCCTACTCTCTTAAATTAAGGAAAAACCCTTAAAAACCAAAAAAATTAAGAACCATTGATCTTTGAGACTACATTGGGGTGCCCAATAGAATCGAAAGACCTATGTGGGAAACAGCAAAAACTTACTTTTCCCTGATTATTGGTATCAGAGCATTTTTTAAATGTGAAGGTGACAGTCCAGTCACCTTCACGTATCATCTCTCCTTCTATTTTGTGAAGTATTTTTTGGACAACCCCTGGACTATGATTCTTGAAATATGTGTAATTACTGAAAAGCATTAGGGATAATAGGGCAATGGGAAATTAATCATAAGGGAAAAACTCATTTTGAATGTTGTGTTGAATTGTCTTGCGTAATCACTACCCGAGAATGCGAAAATAGACTGCATTGTAACCTAAGCTGTGAATTTCTTTACGTATGGTGCGATATTATAAGGAAAAGACTTCTTTAATCTGAACTTGGTTATGTCAAAGATGACGAAAAGATTATTGACATGTGTAAGCTCCTCATATCAGCTGCCAAAGAGAAAGAAAATATAATGGGTTTTATTATATTCAATCCCTATGCAACTCCAGTTGTTGGCAATGCTGATTTTTGCAACAGTCTCTACAAAAATAAACAAGATTTCTCCTGAGCTATATGTATTTATACACATCACGAACCGTGCACTCTTCGATGTCAGCTCTTCGACTGCTGAACACTGTAGACTGTAGCGTCTTCTTTTTCCAGACATGACGCACATTTTGATACCGTGAGTACTGACCCTGGGAATGTACGCAAGAACGTTTAGTTGCTAGTAGTCGGATAAAAAACCAGGTTTTTCCATAGGCTTCTCGTGATGTGTACATCGGAATCGCGCGTGCACGGAGGCGGAGTATGAATCTTGTGTGGTTTTAAATCTGTGTCACTTATTTTGAATGGAGACTATAGCTTTTGTCGGCACTGTATATTCTGTCTACTGTGCTGCTGAACAACAATGTGTCATTATTTGCTGCTTACAATTGGAAAAGCGTAAAACCATCGTATGCTGTAGTGCTAAATAACTGCCCCCTAGATATTAAGGATCCTCATGACCGTAAACAGTTTATTGACAGTAGATTGACATATATTGACAATTTATTGACAGTTTTTTTGTTTATTGACAGTCTATTGACAGTATATTGACAGATTATTGACAAAGAAGCTACAAATGATATTACGGATCTGAAGCAATCCAATAGTGACTGGAAAATCGTTGTGTGCTCCAAATCAGCGGCTAGTAGAATAGTCCAGAGTGCGAAAGACACTCAATCGCCTATGAGCACTTCTACGAGTGGAATAGTTGTTGAAGCCGTTATTAAACAAGTCTCCCGATTCTTAGACTTTTCAGCATTTCAGCAACTAATCCCTAAAAGCACATAGAAAAGTCAATATGGTACTTCCCGCATCTTTAAACTCCAATTCGAGACACCTAGCGACCTTGAATTTTTCCTAGAAGAATCAGTTCACATTGGTTATTAACTTCTACCTGTTCAGGAATTTATTTTACTTCCTTGTCGATGCTTTGAGCGTCAAGAAGTAGGTCACCTAGCGGTGGAATGCCAATCAAGTGCTTTTTGTGGCCGACATGGTTCTGTCAATCACGTATTTGACCATTCAAACGCTTGTAGAGCTAGTAGTTCTGTGTGTTATGCAAGGCTTCTTGCTACATCTGTTGCAGTGTAAAACGTCAAAAAAATCATCCTGCCAAGAATCAGTCCAATCCGCATGGTCAAAGTGCCAATAATCATGTGGTCAATAATCACCCAACAGCAGCAGATAAATCGTGTATGTGCATTGGGGCGCCAATCAAACACTGAAGTGTATCGGGATTGTGTTTCTATAATATTTGCCAAGACTAATGTATCATTTTCCCTGCTAATCAAACACCCACTACTGCCAACTGAAAAAAACGTGTTCTCCTAGATATTTATATTGCAGAGTTTACAATATGCAGAGTCTTGTGCTGTTCCATTGAGGCGTCACCATTTTGGAACTGTTTCTAAGTGACAGGAAGGAAAATCAAATTTTCTCTCAATCCCGTGATTCGGCAAAGTTTTGGCTACATTTATGAATTAAATGAGACCAACCACGGTCCAGTCCTGTTAATTCTATCCGCATTGCAACAAAGAAGAAGCTTGCCAGTGAACTTCAGAATCAGCGAAAGCAAATAACAGAACTGACAGCACAGAATTTAAAGATAACCGCCATTTCCTTTGGTGGTCGCTCTGTCAAAGGATCCTCAAAACTTCTCTTTCCAGTGCCGATGTTTCTTTATCAGATCGGTGTTCTTTCTACGAGGTTACATCATCTCCACAAGACCCCTAAGACCAAGACCCGTAATTTGAGCATAAATATGTTGAAGAGCTAGACCAATTTTTGCATGCGCTCCCTGATTTTTATTGTAAACTTTCTGTAACGTCTGTGGCTGATGCTATTGTTTGTTTTAAGCCAAAACTTTCACGAGGCATAGATTGAATTTACGCTCTATATATAAAAACGGTGGGCCTGCACTTTTTGAACGTCTTACGTTACCACTACAGATGATTTTTACACAAGGTTTGGCTCCGTCATTATTCTATGTAGGAGATCTTCCTCCTATTCCGAGGAAACGAAAAACCTCCGATCAACACACATCTTTCATGCTCATAACAGTATCAACCAGTTTATGCGAGCTTCAGGAACTACTGTTCATAAGAGAGCTTGAAAGAAAATGTTACACACCTCCACAACAATTTTGCTTTCAACATGAAATTGACGCTCTTGCAATTAATGCTATTGCTCTGAATGATGCTTCTTGTTAAGGTAGTTCACTCACCTTGGTGAGTCATGATGTTCATCACGCCTTCAACTCACTGATCCATCCTCTCATGCTTTTAAGGACTGCTAAAAGAGGAGTAAATCCAGCTATCATCAGATCTCACAGGGATATGTATGTTAAGCTACGAGTCGAACTTAAAATCCCTCTCAAGAAAGATGAAAAGGCAAGGCCACTGGATAGAGCTGTACCAGTTAAGATGGGAGCTAGATATGGAGCCAGGTCCTCACCTGTTTTTTTTAATAGTTATGTCCTTGAAGCTCAAGACCAGTGTTAGATGTCTTGCGTTCTTTAGAGTCTGAATATGTCCACAAACAGAATGCTTAAAATCTGGTTACAGAATGGCTTAAAATCTGTCACAAAAACAAAACTTAAATTCAACACTAAAAAGTCTGACATAGCGCTTTTCAACTAGAGAAGCTCACTTCCTGTTTAAATTGTACTTGAAAATGCTAAGACCCACCCCTCTGACCAAACTGTTTTCCTTGGCATTCCGTTAGAAATATAATTTATCATACTCGCCATCTCCTAACAGAACACATTAAACGCTGCATATCAGCTTCATATACTTCCGTAGTCTCTGCTAAGCTCTGTTTTAATCACCATTACCTGTCAACGATGTTCAATGCTGTTGCCCCCCCCCCCTAATTCTCTACATCGCACCCTCTCGAAAATTCTCAAACACGCTGATAAAATGAAAATCCTCTCGCCTTTCTTCTGTTTCGCAAAATACCTACTTAGATATATAATTAAGTGTTTACGCATTGATTTCAAATTATAACAAAACACATTGGCGCAGTTTCTGAATTACAAAATATTAATTAGTTTCAATAAAATTATATGGAAGAATTTAATCCTCCATGTTTTCGAAAGTTCTACTATCTACTGTTACAAACCGATTCTAATCCAGATTTATGTTGAGCTTATCATTGATTATGTTGAGCTTATAGTTACAAAACGATTCTAATCGTGATTTATGTTGAGCTTATCATATTTAGGGAAAAGGTAAATAAGCAAAGAGGGGTTGGAAACTACTGACAACTTGCCTATGTATTATTTGTTTCTGATACATTTAAGGGTTCACATATATAAAATTTATTAAATAGGTGGCTACCAAGTCATTATTTGTTTCGGATAAATCTAAGACTGCAGATCTATCTATCTACTCTGCTTTCTTTAAGATAGCAATACTTGTGCTGGTAAACACAATTTTTTCCTGAAATTGGGTCAATAACATTTTCTAAGAATTTGGACACTAACTGTTGTGACTTGAAAAGATGATCTAGATAGATCACAACTTTGGAAAAATTTGCTTAGCACCTTGATGTTCGAAAACATTCTTCATAAGATTGACGTCACAGGGGTGATTATGTTCAACCTATGGCCCTATAATATTTAGAAACGGCTAGCTCATGACATAATGAAAAATTTCCTTTAAACATAATTTGGCAATAAACCTGGTGGAGTCCTGTGGTGGGGAAGAGGGTTTGAGCTTAGCTTGGTATTACGGGACCTAAAGATCGAACCTTGTTGTAGCAACGCACTGCAGGGCCGATGCAGGGTTCTTAGTAGTCAAGAAACGTCGTTAATTCGATTACTTTAATTTGGATTAATTAGGGCAAAAGTTAAACTAATTGTTGAATTTATAGATCGTTTTGAATTAAACTTATAGAGCGCTAATCAATTAAAACACAAGGAAATAGAAAAAAAATACCTTCTTTGTAATCCGTTTTCGATTAATGTGTTGAATATGTAGAGATTAGAGCGCTATATGAAAAACAAGGGCCAAATTCACAAGAAAGACATACTGATTGTCATGGGTAACTTTCGTGGTATAGCAGGGACGGAGAATGTCGGTCGGTCCAGTTGGGTCCAACTGACGGGGCCTTTGGCCCGTTACCGACAAAAACCCCAGGTTGGGCCTTTTGGTCATGAAAAACTCAATGCAAGAAGCGAACGTTTGCTCGACTTCTGCCTTGAAAAGCGAGTTATTCACAAATAACACAATGTTCGAAAAACACCATTGGCGTTTATTAACTATAATAATATTAAATTCTATATTAACAGTTATATAACAGCCATATAAAATTGCCTCAACATGCCCTAAGAGTTTCAAATGAATTTCCTTAGTTATTCTGGAGATTTTTACACTTTTTTGAAAATCTTGGAGGCACATAGTGTCCTTAGATTTAGTTCAACGTCCCTGACAAAATTCCCTGGAACTTCCAACATAATACCTTTAGCTGTTCCTGAGATACTGCAGATACGTTCTGTTGACGATCTGGGTCCACATAGTTTTGATTTCGTTCAGCATCTTTAACCACACGTCCTGGAAGTTCTAACGTAGTACCCTCATCTGTTTCTGGGATATAGCACATACACTATTCTGATAATTTGGATGCACAGAGTGTCTTTTGATTTAGGTTTATATACTCTTTGAGTTTCCCTTAAACTCAATATTCGATTCC
>JAQQPU010028940.1:0-10325 GCA_029168905.1 Artemia sp. Kazakhstan ARC1039
TTTTTGAAGATAAAGATGACCCATTCTGAACTATCTGATACCGATTGGAAAACCACTCCAGACTTGAACCCTTCACCCCAATCGAGTCAAGAGCTTGAATAAGCTCTGAGTGGTCCACCGTATCGAACGCTTTTTTCATATCCAAAAACACAGCTGCAGGTATGAGACCAGCTTCAAATGCATCACTAATCCAATCAACCAATTTCAGAACTGCTATATCCGTAGATAGCCCTTTTCTGAACCCAAATTGATTTTCCATTAGAATTTTATTCTTTTCAATATAATAACTTAACTGGGCATGTACCACTTTCTCATATAACTTAGAGAAAAATGGGAGAATAGATATAGGTCTTCGATTCGATGGGTCATCTTTTTTCCCTCCTTTATGAAGAGGAATCACTCTTGCAATCTTTAGTGCTTCCGGGAAGACTCCAAGATCTAAAGAAAGGTTGATGAGGTGCGTCAACACAGGTAAGACACTCGTTTTTGCGGCCTTTATGAGTTTCAGGGAAAACTCGTCCATCCCGCTAGAGCTTGACTTCATCGTACCCAAGAATCGTGCCACTTCCCGTTCCGAATACCTTGCAAACTCAAAGGAATTCTGACTTACAGGCTGTCTTTTAACGACAGATCCAAAACTCGCAGATGTGTGTAGTTTAGCCCGCGCTTGATCGCAAAGTCTTTTTCCTTCATTTGCAAAATAACCACACAGGAATTCAGATATGTCTTGAGAATCAGTAAGACGACCTCCTGTTGTCTCCATGACTCTCACCTCCTCCTTACTCTGAAATTTACCCAAAAGTTTATTTATTGTTTTCCATGTATTTTTCATATCCCCTTGATTTTCATGAAATTCATTTTGGAAATAAAGTTTCTGAGCATTCCGTTTTACTGAATTTAAAATATTCCGAAATCTTTTGAATTTTATAAAACTATCATCTGAATGATCCTTTAAATAATTCACGTAAAGTTTGTTTTTCTGCTTTATTGAAACTAGAATAGCTTTTGATATCCATGGTTTCTTAGGAAAATTTCTATTAGGGTTTATTCTTCGCAAGGGACATGTTTCATTCATTACATTCGTCACTATCTCACTGAATAGGTCATATGCAGTATTTGGACACTTTTCCTTTATTACACTCGAGAGATTTGTTTCATCCATCATATTTGCAAAACTCTTTAGGTTTTTATTGTTCATTTCACGGTAAAACGAAGTCCTTTCATTTTGCTTATTTTCCTTTGACTGATTTAGCTTTATTTTACTTATTAAAAGAAGGTGATCCGAGCCGTCGGACACGACCACATCTGCTTGGGATCTTTCAAGCAATCCACCATTAACGAAAAAATTATCAATTAAAGATGCCGAGAGATGCGAAATCCGAGTTGGAATAGTCACAAGAGGAAAACTATCATGTGACACCATCATATTAACAAAATCTAAGCTATTCGCTCTTTTTAGTAAATCTATATTAAAATCTCCCATCATAAATTTGTTTTTATTTTCATTATTAATTTTATCTAACAATGGTTCAAATTCATCAAGAAAAAAACTAATATCACATGACGGATTTTTGTAAATTAATCCCAAAATCAAGTTCCTTTCCCCTTCATTTTTTATTTCAATGAAAAGTGTTTCGATCCTACCTTCAAGCCATAGGGAAAGGTCATCCCTAACCCAATATTGGGTACCTTCACTAATCAAAAGGCCTAGACCGCCCCGCTCCATGGTTGTCCGTTCCCTTCGCTCGCAAATATATCCTGGGAAAGAAAAATCCCATGGCAGTGACTTGCTAGAAACAAATGTCTCACAAAGGCCTACAATGCACGGTTTCTTATCTAGCGAACTTAAAATCTCACATAAAGAAGAATATGCCGTTCTTAGACCTTGACAATTCCAGAAAACGATCGCTCTTTCTGCACTCGCAGGATTTGAATACTCATAAAGATTATTTGGATTCACATAATTACTAGGGCGACAATTCAACCAAAAATTATCTATGCATTCATCATCCCCCGCAAGTGTGTCACGAGCTTGGCTTCCAAGAATAAACCGGTTTTTTTCGAATTCATTCAAAGGGTCATAATATATATTCGCACTCATTGAAGAGGGTGATTACCTTTACGACAAAAAAACATACTGATAGGCAGAAAGAAGAAGGAAAAAAAAAAAAAAAAAAAAAAAAAAAAAAAAAAAAAAAAAAAAAAAACGAAAGGAACGGAAAATTTGCCTATAAAATAAAAAAGGGAAAACAAGCATACAAGTAATTCAACAACACAATTTACACAACACAAAATTATATGGTCAGATTCGGCAGACAAACCACTTCAGCCATAGCCCGAATTTTACGGATCTCTCCCACTGAGTTTTTTCCAAAAATTGTCCCGTTATTCGACCAAACATTTCTGTTTCCAAGCTTACTCTTAGCCAAGTCAAGAATCTGTTTCTTTTTTGATGTTAGGTACTCGGTGACAAAAATTCCCGACCGAGCAAGCTTTGACTTACATGAAAACACTTTTCTTGCAATTTCAGCAGATTTGAACGTAACCAACACAGGCAAAGGACGCTTTTTTGCATTTACAATGGTGTCCGAATCAGTATAATTTGCTCGAAATTTAAATACAGAAACTATTGCGGTCGAAGAAAAATCCGAAATTTGCATTTTATCTGTAATCACATTCAATACACACTCAGAGATGGGAAGACCCCCACTGTGGTCAACACCATGAAATACGAGCTGATTCAGTCGTTTTTCCTGCTCTATATCATCAAGACGTGCTTCAAGCTGTTCAACCCTATTTTCCAGGGCTAGGTTTGCGTTTTGAAGAGCCCGTAGTTTGTTTTCAATCTCATCAAACTTAGCCGAATACTGAACGAGTATAGAGTCGTGAATCTGAGAAACGATAGAGTTAACCATATCCGCACTATTTGACATTCCAACTTTTTTGCAAACTTCTTTTTCAATATCATTCCGGATACTGGATTTAAGTGTGTCCAAGTCCGATAAAACAGAGTTTACTGAATTCACCGATGTATTTGGTAAACTCGAACCAGTAATCTCAAGATGCTTATGAGGAAATCAGCTAATTCCGCAAAAGCGTTCGCAACGCCTAATTCATTTTTCTTCTTAGCCTCCTTTGAAATGCTAACAAAGTTCGAAAGCTGTGAGGCTGTTGTTGTCACGATTTCATGGCTTCCGTAACAAAATACAACGTAAGATATTTTATTGTTCTTGGCCTTAATTATGTCCAACACTCGGCAGGGCCATGGTGGATAACTTCTGAATTTTGCTAGAACAACAGCATCCTTTTCGAACTGAACCATTGAAATGTATTATCAAATAGACAAAAAACTACACTTAACTTTGAATAGGTAGGTCAACGTGAGCTTATGAATCACCTTATGATCGGTTCATCCGTCCAAATATCCAACAAAATTGTTGTATCCAATTTCATTCAATATCTAGTTCATTATTCATTAATTATGTCCAACAAATCATATCCAATTTCATTCAATAGGTCACTGCGCTTTTGTAGGTAACAGGTTTTAGATAATGTAATACAAATCACACACAGGTCCTTTCGCTTTGAACAACGAATGATAACTGATTGGTTGGATGAATGGGATAAATAACACCCAGGTCAAGGTTACAACCAAGGAACCAAAAATAAATCATGAAATCTAGCATAGAAGCTGGTAGTACTGGGATTGCATTACTCCCGTTGAACAAGGGTGACACTAAGATGCATGGTCTCGGGTTCCTTTTAGCCCAAGGAAGAGCACCAGAGAACGGAACACACTTCGCTGTTCTCATGAAAACAAGAGAGTGGCTTGCAGTCATCCTTCAAAGAGCTACAGACTTTGACCCAAAATCGTCAAAAGTGGAGATTTACTGTTGCTGCCTTACGGGATTCAAAGCTTGGGATGGGCTTAAGACTCATTAAGTAAAATAACAAAGAAGTAGAATAATTTTCTAAATGAAAATATCAGATAGACAACTGTGTCCTTCCTATCCAAGAGAGGGACAAAGATTATTTATTAATTTTTCCTTTGTGCCCTTTTTTTCGGATGAGGACAACTTGTTGATTATACAGACAACGGACGTCCCATTTCTACTTTTTTCCCCTTAACTTTTAAGTTAATTACTTCTTATACTTTAATCTGATTTTGTGTTTGACGTATTTGACATAATTTGACTTATCCTAGATAGTGTTGATATTTTCTAGTTGGTTTCTTTCATTTGGGAGGGAGATGTTCAATAATCAACCGGGACTTAAAAGAAATAAAACACGAGGAGTGTCATTTGGCATGTCAAAGTTGTATGACGTTCAAAATAATACTAACATTGCCAGTGTTAACTGCAACACCAATCAGAAATTGAGATATTATGAGCAACTGAGGAAAATTGCCTAAAAAAAAGTCTACCTAAACAGTTTGTCTCGTTGCTGCCACGAGAACATAAGTCGGTTCCTCCCTGTGATTAAGTCCATTTTGTACTGGACAGTTTCGTCGTACAAAAAATAAAAAATTTAGGCTACCTACGAAATGAGATACACATTTTGAATCGTTCTTAAACAGGAACAATTACAATCCCAACAATTAATCAATAGTTCTTCTCTTCTAGTTACACTCAACTATTAATTTCTATTATTCTTGTATATCCTTCTTGCGTGAAAGTAGGTTAAACACTTGTATGGATTTTCAATCACCGTCAAGACATTACGTTAATTGAAAATGATTGCAAAAGGCAAGCTTCTTTCAATAAACACCATCTATGAATTTCAAACATGTTTTACGATAGTCAATAATGACTTGGTTCATCGTTAATTTCTTTTTTACAATCTTGACAAAATATGTCTTTTTTAAATTTAGCTGCCAATTATTAGGCTACACTGTATTCACTAGTCTAAAGGGAGGAAATCAAGGAATTAAAAATTTTACTAATGAGTGATTTAAGTAATTCATCCATTGTACTTGCATAGTGGTTCCGAAACCAAAAAGATATAGCTTGGATTTACTGTTTTAAAAGCTATAGTGCCCTTTATAAGAGCCAAAACTAGAGGAGAAAGGTAAAAGGTATACAAAAGGTATCCAGAAAGGTAAAAGGTATACAAAAATGCCTCCAAGGACGACATGATAATTGGAAACACGGGGTAAATGCCCCAAATTGTAAAAACAGCACTTATGAAACTGAGGCTTCACAGATAAAATTCAGTGAAAGGTTGACATGTTATACGTTGCTTGAAATCAGATTTCAACGCAATTTTCAATCCCTGTCACTGAAGGACCTAAAGTAAAGCTTCCGGGTCCGTGCTCAAAGATTCGACTCGCCTGCTTCTTTTTGCACAACTGAGGCTACTGTTGAAATATAAATGTTGAAAATCAAAACATTTCAAGTTTAAATTTTAAGCGGCCCATGCCACCTCCACCATCTGACACCTTGTTTCTTATATACAGATATCTGTTAATCTTCTTACTCCTCGTCATTCCGGTTTTACTAGGAAATGGTTCTTAATGATTAGACATTGATCATTAAAATCCTTAGGATTAGGTTTATGAAAAGCCCAAGTCAAATATCACTAAACACATATTTAGCAAGTGGTATTAGATTTTCATATTTCATTTTCATTTTCATATTCATATTGGTGGACATGGTAGCTTGTTTGAAGAATGATGCATGAACTTCTGACCTACTTGCTGAGATGTGATAAATATGACAAATATGCCTGTGTCCACTTGACCCCCCCCCCCAGCCCACTCACATATCCGAACATACAGATAAGTTGTTTCTCTTTCGACTCATGATCATTTAAGAAACATTTCATATACATTTTAATGTTGCTTATAGATTAGCTTTCATTCGTTAAAATTAACTTTACTCTATGAGTGTTCTAAATCAGAAAACACTTATCTGCCTTGTATCTACCTCTACAGTACCACTACTTTAGTACACCTACTATATATTTTTATTTCTCTTTCTCTATCTATATATATATATATATATATCTTTAGGTACAAATCTTGCAAATGGCTTCTGATTTCTCCAAAATAGATTTATAAGGCTCTCTCCGTTAACAGATTACGAATATGAGGCTTCCATGGAAACAAAGCTTCTCCACTAAAAGTAGATAGGGAAACTAAAACTCAAAAGAAGCAAAAATCACCTTCAAACCACAAAAAGACAAAAAAAAGCGGTTACTTTGAAAGAAATTAGAACTTTAAACGAACAGAAAATAAAATGAACAATTTTGCTAACTTAAAAATGAACATAATTACCACAAATGTACGTAGGTGGTTTACTGTCCTTTAGGATAATTAGATCAGGCAATCTAATGGTCCTATGTCAATTTTAAACTCTTGGTCAATCTGCCTGAGATTCAAGGCAGGTGTGCCTAGAGGGCGTGCCTTTAAGCCTCCAAAAGCTTATAGTGTCATTTACTCTTCAATGAAATGTCAAATGTTTCTTTAATGAGAAATTTTTGTTAGCCATTTATTTATACATTTAAAAGAAATGAATTTAACAGGAAGTAAGCAGTGACAAACTATTTTTTTAACACACAAAACCTTATTGAATGATAACAAATTTTTCATGTGTAGAGATGTTTAACACAAATAAGTGTTAACGATCTAACTTCTAAGCTTATGTCGGCGTAGGGCCCTTTTGGTGCTAAAATAAGTATTATCGTGGCCAAAGATTTCATAATGTATAAGCTTCCACAAAAGCCGTGTTTTGTATATCAGTATATAAATCAAAATCTAATTTCCATCTAATCTTATTTTCCAACATTAAAATTGGCTTACTAAAGGAATTGCATCGATCTTTACTAAAGACTCATTGATTTGATCTCCATACATATAAATAAATAATCAAAATTATTTTTATGAAATTGTCTTAAAACTCTTCTTCTTTTTTTTTGGGGGGGTGGGGGTAGGTAGTTTGTATTTCATTTTGGGATTGGGCTATACGTAATATATTATGTCAGTATCCACAATTCTTTTTTTTTTACTACTAGATTTTAAAGAAATTTTAGTTGAACAGGTTTTAGTATCCCCGGGTTTGTTTTTTTGGCTGGTACTCTGTGTGATGAGTTGTACGGTTGCTCATTTTTATTACGATTAAGTTAATCATGAACCAATTATGGAGTTAATCATTTGTGTCGGTTTCTTTATTGTAAAATTTTTATGTGAAAAAATTGTTTGGTATAAAGCAGAGAAAGTCAAGACATACCACTTGGAAGACTTCCTGTCATTGCTGCGTCTTCAACACTACTTTTGGAAGGATCTACATCCCGTCTCCTGCGCCAATGTTTCATGTCGAACTCTTTCATGTTCGCCACCTGCTACGAAGAACGTATCTAGATATGGGCTGCTGACCTGGAAGTCAAAATACCTTATTGCACTATTGTACGTAGTGTTTCGATCTTTAAATCTCTAAGGAAGCAAATCTATGAAATAACCTTATGTATGAAGTTTTTAAAATAAATATCTTTATTCAGCCACGTATAGAATGATTGGGCTTCTGACCGTTGCCTCCATCCCCTCAAAATTAGAATTTTTTCTACGATTCTTAACGAATTTTCCAATGACTTGCTGACTTTCCATTTTTTTCTAATTTTCCATAAAATAAATCTCTGGGTGCGTACCTGTTAGGTTTATCTGTGAGAACAAGGAAACATTCATGTTTGGAGTTTTTCTTCAAATGCTCTTATTAAACTTTTTTTGATGCGGTGTAAGAATTTGTATTTCAATGTTTCAAATAATTTTGCTACTTAAATAAAATTATCAGTATTAATCATTACTAAGCGATAATAGAAAATCAATTCGTAATATTTTGAAAGAAAAACAAAATAAATAGTAAAAGCCAATAAAAAAAAGAAAATGCGAATTTTAAATTAAATTGACAGATAAACTAATTGTGATGGAATTGTTGTCAGATGATGACACGAGCCAAAATTTTCCTTGGCAAGAGATCAAGGCTCCAAGAAAGCACTTTTTATCCTATTTGTTAAAACTTTCTAATTATTGGCGGACGTTTTATGAATTTAGTGCTGTAGATGGCCATGGCTCTCTGGGCTTTTTGGAAATGGCACTTCTGTACACCCTCTTTAATATAGAATTAAAACAGAAGATAGTTAAATTGGCTGCTGGTCCGTTGTCCTAAAGACCCCAATTTCATAGTTTGTTTTCTTTCCTAGCCTATTAGGCTTTTCATATTTTTCGTTAATCTTACGGGACTTGAAGATTTAAAACAAGATAAAAAATAGCTTTTTTGAGTTTCTACGAGTAAAATTATGTCGAATAGGATTTAGGAGTTCAAAGTATTTTATGAGCCTCAATCAATAACGAAGAACCTGGAAATTTGATTTGCTTTTTTTTTTACTATTAATCTGAGTAGGGTTCTAAACCCTATGATTTAAACCCTAAGAGCCAGAATATAATTTGTACTTTACTGCAAAAAATTTAAGTGAATTTACTTAAAAAATGTGCACTGTCAGTTTAATATACATATGCTGATATTTATTCCTTAAAATCTTAATTAATTTTTGATTTCTTAAAGTTATAAAAGTGAAAACATTTTAGAGAATTTTTTCAGTAAAGTAAAAATTATATTCTGGCTCTTAGAAATCATAGGGTTTAGAACCCTACTCAGATTAATTTCTGCTCGTTTTGAGTTTGACTTATTTTAATTTCTGTTTGTTTTGGGTTTCATTTATTTATTAATGCTGATTTGTGGTAGTTGTATGCTTGGTAAATTATTTGATTCTATTTTTTTCATTTTTGGTTTAATGGAGTTCTAAGCTTTTTTTAAAAAAGATTATTTTCTGCAAAAAGTTTTTTTGATTAATTTCTGATTGTTTTATATTGACACAGTCTTTTTCAAAGAGAAAGAGTGAGCCTCTTCTGAAGTTAAACAACCATCCCTTCCATAAAAACCTTTAATATCTTCTGGGCATAGCTTACAACCCTTGCCCCTAGTCTCTGGGGTTTGTTTCAACCCCAAAAGCCTTGTTAAATGATATTTAGACAATTTTGAATAGAATTGCTATCTCAAAATTTCTAGTAGACGCATTTCGGGGACAATATGACGCGTGTGTAGGGGGGAGAGGGTAGCTGCCCTCTGATCACTTTGAATCTTAAAAAGGGCACTGGAGTGTCTGATTATCCAATGAGCCCCCTCTGAAGTTTATTTGACCATATTTTCTATAAAAAACCCTATATGTCCCCAGGGCAAAACTTATTAACCCTTGCCCTGAGGGCTGGGGGGATTTGTTATCCTCGAAGACATAATTTCCAAACCTTTCTGATAGGCTTAACAAAATGGCTATATCGAAATTTTGATTGGAACTGTTTGAGGAAATAATAGGCATGGAGGGGAACATTTGCCATCTGATTACTTTCGACTATTAAAAAAGGCAGTAGTCCTCTCAATTTCCAATCAAATGAGCCCGTTTTGAAGCTTCTACGACAAAGCTATCTATAAAAACCTTATATGCCTCATCGGCTTAAGTTACAACCTTTGCCCTCGAGACTCTCGGGGGTTTGTTATCCTCAAATACATAATTTTCAGAACTTTCAACTACGTTGAACAAAATGGCTAACTCAAAACTTGATTGAATGTGTTTGGAGAAATGGTGGACGTGAGAGGGGGGTTAGTTGCTCTCCACTCACTTTCGACTATTAAAAAGGGCACTAGCCCTTTCAATTTGCAATCAAATGAGCTCTTTTTGAAGTTTCTACGACAAAATTTTCCATGAAAACCATATATGCCCCCAGGGCATTAATTACAACCCTTGCCCTAAGGGTTGTTTTTTTTTGGGGGGGGGGTGTCATCCTCAAAGACCTAATTTTCAGAACTTTCAACTACGTTGAACAAAATGAATTTATCAAAATTTCAATTGGATGTGTTTGGGGAAATGGTTGGCGTGATAGCGGGGTTATTTGTTCTTCAGTCACCTTCTACTATTAAAAAGGGCTCTAGCCTTTCCAATTTACAATCTAATGAGCCCTTTTTAAAGTTTCTACGACAACTCCTTCTATAAAAACTTCATATGCCCACAGGGCATAACTTACCACCCTTGCCCTGAGGGATGTGGGTGGGGGGGCTGTCATCCTCAAAGACCTAATCTTCAGAACTTTCAAGTACGTTGAATAAAATGGCTATCTCAAAAGTTTGATTGGAGGTGTTTGGGGAAAGGTGGGCGTGAGAGGTGGGTTAGTTGCCCTCCAATCACTTTCAACTATTAAAAAGGGCACTAGCCATTTCAATTTCCAATCGAATAAACCCTTTTTGAAGTTTCTACGACAACACTTTCTATAAAAACCTTAT
>JAQQPU010028942.1:0-10323 GCA_029168905.1 Artemia sp. Kazakhstan ARC1039
CATGGAGAATTGTTTCCATGGCGTTTGGTTATTAATATCCTTTGGAGTTCGACCAAAAGAGTTGTTTCCGAGGCAAAGACATTAATGACTTGGATCTATTCCTGGAGAATCGTTTCTATGCGAAAATTTTTAAAGTCTGACAGATGATGTCATTGGTTGATTGATCTTTCAAGAAAGGGGAATTAATTTGTTGTTTCTAAGGGGAATTATTGATTCACGATAGGTGAATTGAGGTCGACAGCACAGGTGTTCCAAATTCCTGGACGGCATAACATTCGCTGAGAGCGTGCCAAAAACACACCTGGAGAAAGAGACCACTGACCCCATTAACCACGTGGTCTCCCTAGGGAGGCTATGCCCATATTTGGGGTGCAAAAAAGTTATAGGTGGCAGCAGGGGTTTGTGACACGATTCAATAAGGCCCTTCTACTAGCAATATTTATTTTAAGTGATTTTACTTTTATAATTATAACATACATAAATAAATAATTAACGAAAATTCTCGAAATTAATACGGTTATATAGATACATAAAAAATCAGCTTATTATGTTGGTTCAAAATATATAAGACTCATCAAGTTTAGTTTTTCCCATCGAAAGCTACGAGCCTGAGAAAATTTGCCATTTTTTCAAAAAGGGGGAAAGCACCCCCAAAGAATATTTCACAGACTCAGATACTGTAGAAGTTGCAAACTTCTATATAAGAAAAATGTGTAATTTGGAATGTTTTAACAGAACAACGATCACAGATGCATGTTTATTCGTTGTTTTTTATCTGTTCTTTTCTCAGGGGTGAAGGTTTCAAAATAATGGTTCTAGAAGTTCGGAATAAGGTGCATTTGGACGTTTAAAAGTTCAAGTGTCCTTTTTACGCAGCGAAAATGATTTTAGAGCAGATAGTCCCCATCTTATGGCCCTTTTCCCTAAAGTCCTCCTATCAAAATTTTGAGATATCTATTCTGTTTAGCATACAAAAAAAATCCCATAGCAACTATGCCTTTAGGTGTAATATGACCTACCACGGCCCATGGGAAGAGGCCTGTAAATTTAATACTTACCCATTTTTACGTATAGCATTTGGTAACGGTAAATATGTAGACGTTCTTCAGGAGAGGGAGGCTGTACTTCTGTTGGTTTACACAGAGATAATTTTCATCGGAAGGGAAATTTCCGCGAGTAACTATCCCAGGCGACATTTTACGCTCCGAGGGTTTTGAAAGATTTCATTTACTAAATTAATTTTATTTTCCTTATTTTCTCTTTACCACCTAAATTTTACATGCGGAGATGTTCGAGAGAATTATCGTGGGGTCATTTTCAGCAAGTTTGGATTTATGGGGGAAAATCCATGAAAGGGGGGGGATATTTCTGGAGGGATCGGAAAAACAGTTAGAAATCAAAATTTTATCAAATGAAATTTTGCTAAGGGGAAATTTTTAAGCTGAATCGTCGGCGAGTAACTTTACGGGGGGAGGGTGGGGGTTAGATAGGAAGAAATTGTGTGGAGGAAACTTTACGAGGGGGAGGAAGGTGTACTCTATATTGGAGAAAATATCCATAGAGTAGTTTTTTGTTAAAGGAGATTATTTTTATGGAGATTTGGCCAGATTTACTGGCATTATTTGTAAAACGATTAGAAATTAAATAATTAAAACAAGTTTTATCAACTGAAAGTAATTAGCAATATTAAAACTAAAAAATGAACAGAAATTATTCTGTATATGAAGGGGTGAATCCCTTTCTCAATATCTTGCTCTTTACGCTAAAGTTTGACTGTTTGTCCCAATATTTAAGAGTGACTCATGAAACAAATGTGCCGTTTAATTAGAATAAGGAGTTCTTTTTAAAGTGCTAATAACTTTCGCATAAAGAGCAAGATATTATATTGCTTTATTAATGATGAACAGTATTTCCTGTTAAAAACTACAGTTTTAATGAAAACTGAGCAACTACAAAAATATAAATTAAACAGAAAATTGAGAACTACAGCAGTGGTGGAAGTATGCACATTTTGTTTTAAAATAATGAAATCCCAAAGTGATTATCCCAAAACCACCTGCTTTTTTGTCTTATTAACCCTATTAGCACTTAGATCTCTGCTTTGCAAATTGATTTTTAATGCAAGGAAACTATTATTTTCCTAAAAAGATTATGAAACTATCATTGTCAGAAACAAATGGCATAAATAATCTGTAAGAGTCTTTCCTAAAATTTCTAAATTCCTAAATTAATTTTCAATTTTAGAGCTGGAGAAAGCGATACGCAATCAGTTCCAAGAACCGATTTCCAGGAAGAGGTAGTCAGACTTATGAGCACCTTAGGAATTGATGATTTTCAGTTAGAAACTGAAAATACTCATACGTGAGTATTGTGAGTATGTTCTAATTAGTAAAACAAAATACTCCTTTGTGAGTTTTTTCTCTGAATCCAGTAATCAAATGGATTTTTCACTAAGAGGGATAGAATTTCGTCAAATTATCCTATGTGTTACCCCAGAGCCCAAACCATTTACAGAAGAAGACAAGCTGTTAATAATCAGCGAAGAATAAAAAAACTAAGGTTTAGCAAAAACACAATAGGAATCATTAAAGTGACTCCAGATAAATGCAAAAGGGGTAGGAAAACGTATAGAACTTGTAGAAGCAATAAGCAGGGCTGTAACAGGTATTACCATTGCTTATACTAATGGAATCTGCTGCTAACTAAAATAGTAGAACAGTTCAAAAATGTTTCTCCAGAAATTTTTCCAAACAATACTGCAATAACAAATAAGAAGGGGGAGAAATTATTAAAGAATGCAATGTACTCAGTTATACTATGTAATAGCCGCAAATATTTAGACATTTACAGAGAATGTGGTGCTACAGTCTTAAATGAATTTCATGTGTTGCACTTTTTACGAGAAAGTGTCACTAGAGCAATAACTGTATGATTTAGCACGTCCGTGTTCTAATTTTTTGTTTCTAAATAGTGCCAGTCTACAAGAGGGATAACCAGAAATGGAGTAGAATAAAAGATTTATAGCGCATGTCAATTTTTTCATTGATGGTAAAGAGACTTTTGTGTCATCCTTCACCGTTAAATGATGTTGGCGAGTAGGACTTTACCAAATATTTTCAGTATTTAATAATAAAAATAATTTTGTTAGGACAAACAGCAATTCTTCTGTACATAATTTTTAATTCTAATTATTTTCATTTAATATGTAAGGTAATAATTGTAATGAATTGCAAATTGAACGGTCATACGAAAACTGAGCTTGATACGAAAATTTGGAACAATATTAGAATGACTGGAAGGGACAACTAAAAATTCCCCTTCAATTGTTTCCAAGGGGGAGTGAGTCTCAGATATTCTAAATCAGTCTTGTGATTACCTTTTTCACAGTCTTCAGGGATATTTCCTTGATATTTTTGTTTTCCGTCATACCCTTTTGTGCAGGTAACCGTATTACAATTGTAAGTACTTATGCTATACTTAAAATCAATTGCAATAAGAAGGAAGCTGTCAGCCCGTAGTAGCAATATCAAAGTCTAAGCGTAAAAGATAGGTCCCGGAGAGAAGAGATTCTATGGGGTAGGTTAACTCACACTGCCTATATTTATATGAAAGCTCACTGGGGGCTCGGAAAATTTGGGGATAAATCTGGATTTTTGATAGTTCTAATATAATTTTGCATTGGGGTGTGTGAACAGTTATCTGCAATTGACGATGGGAAATTACAGACTCAGCAATCTCATGATCAAGGCCATTGGAAAAGAGGTGGTAAAGAAACAGAATAACGATTTTCCAGTCAACGATTTCTCCAAGTAACGAAGTCACCGCTGTACTCCGTTTTATTGGCTCAAGGTCGTTCTTTTTTTTATCTTCAATAAAAAGAAAAATCTTTGCCCCACCCTATATTTTCGTAAATAGTTGCCACTAATATGATGAACAAATATGTGCTTGTTGGACTAACGATGAGGACCTGATTCACTGGTTCAAAGTGAACTCAGGCGTTTGAAAGGGGTGGGTCTCATCCCCAATACTATATAGAATTCCCATTGACTTTATCCTGCGAACGTGCAACTACATAGGTGGCATCCAGTTGGACAGAAGTTGTAATTTATTTTAATGTCGGCTTTTCAGACGATATAGCGTTCTTTTTTCACTTCAGAGAGAAGCTTCAGCACAACATAAATGAACTCTTGAAAGTAGATGAACGAACAAGTTTGACAATCAGCACACAAAAGACGAAAATCATGCGTGATAATGTGAATAAACCACCAGCTAAGCCACTGATAGTTAAAGCAACTGAGAGGGAAAAGGTTGAGATGTTTAGATATCTTATAAGCCTAGTTAGCATCAGTGGAAGCCCTGATTGTCAAATTTTCAGACGTATTGTGTTCGCAGGAAGCGCCTTTGATACATTGAGAAACGGAGAAGTGTCACTTTCTCTTTGAAGCTGAAGTTGAGGCTCTTCAATAGTAAAGTCCTGTTAGTGTTAATTTATGGTTCTTAATACTGGGCACCGACAAAACAGCAAGAAAAAAGAATCCAAAATTTTGAAAACAAATTTATTTGACAAATTTTCGGAATCAACTGGACGGACAAAATTACAAAGTCACTCATTTGAGACAATACTAGCCAGCCGCTTATTGATAAAATTATATGCAGTCACTGGTGACATTGGGGACACATGGTTAGAATGGGCAGCAATTACTTGCCCCATGATGTTTGGTGTTGGACTCTTCCCGGGGTTCAACGGTTCGGCCGACGGAAGTTTACACTTGGACGATTCCTTGAAAAGGTGCCGCAATCTCAAGAACATCCCTCGGTGATCTTTTGTCGAAGACGCAGGAGAGTTTATCTTCTAGAGGCATCGTTGTCACCTTATGTGCTGACCCACATGGGAAGTCTTAAGTTTAAGTAAATTCTGAATTATAAGTCAACCTAGTACATGTATTAATAGTCCACTTGAATCCATAACCTAGCACAAAAGGTCATCAGAGTCATATTCTCTTTTAGCTTTTTTTTGTCTCATGCAATCAAAAAAAAAAAAATTACGTTGAGGAAGATTATGAATCTTATCCGACACAAAATAAAAACGGTTAAGTTCAAGTTGTTATCAAATACTTTGATATTTACACCCATTGTTTCCTATCAAAAATTGCAGTGCTTGAAAACACTAAAATTATTAAAAATTAAAATAACAATTATTTTTAATATAATTAAGTACGAAAGTGACAGTCTGAAAACTAAACATATGCTTTTTTCCTCCATTTAACTTTATTTACGTGTTAATCTTTGTCTTACTATGGAGTTTTATTCGACTTTCATGTAAGAAAATATAGTTTTTCCTATTGTTTGCCTAAAATATTATTACGTACTAGCAAGGCCATGCCCAGTATGTTTTTTTAGGGGATTTTCCTCCAAAAAAATTGGGGGGGGGGGGGGGGACACAGAAAACCTCAAAAAATGCATACAAATTTTGTTTATGTCCATTTTTGTTACGTTTTCACGTGTCAGACAAACATTTCAGGAGGGGGGTTGAAAAGGACCACACCCCCCCCCCCCCCTGGATACGGCCTTGTGTAGTAGGCACTGGAACTATGCTGTGTAAGAATGTATATCATACCTTATACTTAATTTTTGATTCTAGGGCTAGAACTAACGATTTCCAAAACGAAGCAACCAACCTTATGAGAGCTTTAGAAATTTCTGATGATAATCTAGAAATTGAAGATGCTCATTTCATAAGTTCTTTCTGTGAAATTGACTCTAAAATGAATCGTTTTAGTTCACAGAAAACGCCAAAGTTTTCACTAAGAGGAATGGAATTTCATCATGTTATTCTATGTGTTACCCCAATGCCGAAAACCTTTACAGAAGAAGACAAGTTAGTAACTATCAGAGAAGAACTGAAAAACAAAGGATTTAATGAGACACAACATTTTATTCGAATGTTGGAAGATGAATCAAAAAAATGGGAAAGGTATAGAAGTCTTGACCTTTTAGAAGCAATAAGCAGGGCAATAGCAAGTGTTATCATTGTTTATACTGATGGGGATGTGTTGCTCAGTAAAATAGCAGAACAAATCAAATATTCTTCTCCAGAAATTTGTCCGAATAATACTTACAATAAAACGTATGAAATGGGAGAAATAGTTAAAGAAAGAGATGCAGCAAATGGAGTGGTGCAGTGATATAGCTCTAGTAGGTACTTGGAGAAATCTAGGGGAAGACAGGGTAAGTATTGTATGAATAACCCCCAACCACTTATTACACTCCTAGGCAAAAGCAGTGAATCAAGCGATCGGTATCTGCGCAACGCAGACCATTGGTCAGCATCTGAAAAAGTATTTTTTTTTTATCATCGACACATGTTAAACCATGTAAAGAGATTGGGATGCTGCAACCTCAGAGAGCAGTTCATAAATATTTCTCCAAAAATTATTCCGATATATACTTACAATAAAAGAAAGGAAGTGGAAGTAATTATGAAAGAAAAAAAAAACAATGAAGTTGTCAACGTGAGTCAAGAAGCATCAACCACCTGAAGTTATACTACCTGAGAAAATTGTTGATTTAAAATGTAAAACCGGTATTGTAGGGAGTGTAACTTTTTCTATTTACTATAATTTTAAAGAATATGTAGTAAAAAAAAAAGCTATTGATATTACTTTTGAAAGGTCTTAAGCCGAACTGGCCGACCATGACAAAGAAAACACATATAAACTAAATGAAGAAACAAACAAAACGAGACTACGGCCAGTAGAGAAAAGATAAAAAACAAAACGACACGGATGTTTCACCTGTAGAAAAAATAAGACGTCTTTAGTGCAGAATAAACAAAGATTAAAAAACTAAATAAACTAAAAACACATAATGATCACAACCAATATTTAACTACAATTATTTAAATTGTTGATCTGTTGCGACAAAAGTTCTTTGTCCTGTTTTATTATTATTGTTCAGTAATTATTATTATTATCTCTTTTATAATGTTCTTTATTTGTGTTTATATCAGTGATGATTTGGCTAGTTGTATAATTTAGTAATTGTGAACTGGTTGCATTTTTCAAACATTTTGCTTTGTTTGTAACCGGTCGTAATGCCGGTATGAATTATTTTTAATAAAGGTTTTGAATTATTTATGATGAATCCTTTAATGTTATCAGAGGCAACGCTGTAGCGTCACCTGTAATAAAGGCCATACGGCTCCAATGTTTTGTTATTTATAATTATTTTTTTTTCCAGAGGCAGTTCATATGGAAGGAGTCGTCGTAGAAACTTCAAAGGGGGGTCATTCGATTGTAAATCAAGAGTTCTAGTGCCCTTTTTTATAGTCGAAAATGATTGGAGGGCAACTAGCATCCCCCCACCGCCAATCATTCCCCCAAACACATCCAATCAAAATTTTGAGATAGCATATAAGGGGCATATAAGGTTTTTATAGAAGGCGTTGTCTTAGAAACTTAAAAACAGGCTCATTCGATTGAAAATTAAAGGGCTAGTGCCCTTTTTAATAGTCGAAAATGATTGGAGTGTAAATAGCCCCCTAGCCCCCACGCCCCTCATTTCCTCAAACACATCCAATCAACATTTTCAGATAGCCATTTTGTTCAGCGTAGTTGATTTCAAGATAGAAAATATATTCTTGAGGAGGATACTCCCCCACAAACCCCAGGGCAAGGGTTTTAAGTTATCCCCTGGGGGCATATAAGTTTTTTATAGAGGGCGTTGTCGTAGAAACTTTAAAACAGGCTCATTCGATTTAAAATTAAACGGCTAGTGCCCTTTTTAATAGTCTAAAGTGATTGGAGTGCAACTAGCCCCCCCCACGCCCATCATTTCCCCACACACATTCAATCAAAATTTTGAGATAGCCATTTTGTTCAGCTTAGTTGATTTCCGGATAGAAAATACGTTTTTGAGGAGGACACTCCCCCAGAACCTTCAGGGCAAGGGTTTTAAGATATGCCCTGGGGGCATATAAGGTTTTTATAGAAGGTGTTGTCGTAAAAACTTCAAACAAGGCTCATTCGATTAGAAATTCAAAGGGAAAGTGCCCTTTTTAATAGTCAAAAGTGATTGGAGGGCAACTAGCCCCCCACACCCATCATTCCCCCAAACACATCCAATCAAAATTTTGAGATAACCATTTCGTTCATCGTAGTTGATTTTCAGATAGAAAATATGTTTTTGAGGAAGACAAACCCCCACATCAAAATTTTGATTGGAAGTATTTGGGAAAATGATAGGCGTGGAGGGAGACATTTGCCCTCTGATTAACTTTCGACTATAAAAAAAGGCACTAGTCCTCTCAATTTCCAATCGAATGTACCCTTTTTGAAGCTTCTACGACAAAAATTTTTATAAAACAGTTATATGCACCAAGGGCATAGCTTACGACCCTTGTCCTGAAGGCTATAGGGGAAGGGTTGTCATCCTCAAAGACATAATTTCAAGACTTTTCAACTACGTCGAACAAAATAGTCATATCAAAATTTTGATTGGAAATGTTTAGGGAAATGAAGGGCGCACAGGGGGGAGGAGGAGATTCTCCCTCTGATTACCATCGACTATTAAAAAGGGCAATAGCCCTCTCGATTTCCAATCGAAAGAACCTTTTCTGGAGTTTTTACGACAGCTCTTTCTATATGATATTGTGTGCCCAAGGGCATATCTTACAACCCTAGCCTTGAGGACTGTGGGGAGTTGTCATACTCAAAAACATAATTTTCAGACCCTTCAACTACATTCAACAAATTTTCTATATACAAATATCGATCGGAAGTGTTAGGGGAAATGATGGGCATGGGTGAAATTCACACTCCGATTGCTTTTGACTATTAATAAGGGAACTAGCCCTGTCAATTCTCAATTGAATGAGTTATTTTTGAATTTTATACGACAAAGCTGGCAAAGACCTAATTTCCGGAACTTTCAACTACGTTGAACAAAATGTCTATCAAAAACTTCTGAATGTATGGGGTCGGTCGAAAACAGGATCAGCCGCTTTGTGGCATGTTTGAAACAGGTTTTTGTGTGGCATGGCCGCATAGAAACAAAAATGAATTCTTGTCGAAAAGGGGCATGTTTAAGAGCTGACGTCACAAGACTTGTTTTGTTTCTTAAGCTAATACGAAGGTGATGATATGCCGATTCTAAACCAAAAACGACTCTATCGAAATGTGGCATGTATAGGCATCATGTCAAAAAACTGGTTTTTATCACAAAACTTGAATGTCTCTTGTTTTGGCTTTTGCCAAGGATACAAAGACATATCAGTTATCATATTTTTGACCATGCTGAAAAAATGGCTATATCAAAATTTTGATCAGGTGACTTTGGGAAAAAATGAGCCTGGGAGGGGGCCTAGTTGCCCTCAATTTTTTTGTCACTTAAAAAGGACACAAGAACTTTTAATTTTCGTTCAGATGAGCCAAAACCTATACACATTGCTGCTAAAAAAGGCCATATAGATATCGTAGAATTTTTGTTTAGCAAGGGATTAGATATTGACGTCTCTGGAGCAGGTAATCAAACATTATTGTACTGTGCTGTAGAATTAAATAAATTAGAAGCTGTTGAGTATTTGATAGCAAAAGGTGCTGACGTCAACGCGAACGATGTTTTTGACATAAGTCCTCTACATGCAGCTGCTCTTTTCGGTTATAAAGATATTATTGAAGTATTAATCAAAAATGGTGCAAGTTATAGCAGTGTTAATAAGTTTTATAGAAAACCTATAGAAGAGACTAAGAACAGAGATGTTATCAATTTACTAGCATCAACTGAAGAGTTAATTAAATATGTAAAGCGTAACAAATGTTCGAAGGTTGAGAATTGTATCAAAGCTGGAGCTATCGTGGACGTAAAAAATATTGACGGTTGGACATCATTGCATTATGCTGCATGGAAAGGCTATGTGGGAATTGTCAAAATCCTTTTACAGAACAAGGCTAATCCCAATGTGATTGGTAGCGGGAAATCCACTCCTTTACATTATGCAGCCAAGTTCTCACATTTAGAAATAGTAAAAGCCTTATTGTCTCATGGTGCAGTATATAATGCTGTTTGTGACAGCGACAAAACACCCTCAGACTTCTCTGTTGATAGAGATATAACTAGGTTATTTAAATTAATAAGTGAATCATTTAAAAAAATTCAAGATTGTAACCCTGAAGCTATTAAAAACTATATAGGATAAAGGATATTAATACAGTGAAGGCAGTAATGAGTGCTCGTAATAGAGATAACCAAAAATTAGTAGTTACTGCAGTACAAAGTTACTTTCCCAAAGTCCAACAGTTGAAGCAGATATTTCAAGAGGAAGTA
>JAQQPU010028943.1:0-10323 GCA_029168905.1 Artemia sp. Kazakhstan ARC1039
GATGGGATATCCTATGAAAATTGTATACTACATAATTTATTTCGTCAAATTAGTGTCTACATCAATGGAACATTGGTGAGCACGAGCAACAATCTCTCAAACTATGCAAGCTATATGCAATTCATGTTGATGACACCCAAGTCATACAAGGAATTGAGAGGCGCCTCCAATGGATATGAATATATTACTAATACTGATAGTACAGATGCGCTTAAAAATGCTACAACTAGTGAATTACATCTAGTTTGAAAAATATATCATGAAATATTTAATATACTCCAATGGCTACCGCCCAATGTTAAAGTGGATATAAAATTGACGCTTGCACCATCCAATTTCATATTGAGAAAAGAACTTGCTGCCAATCCCGATGTAAGTCTCTCCCTCACCTCGGCAATACTTCATGTACGCAAACAGCAGGTTATGAGTTCTGTTGCTTTGGCCGTGGAAAAACTGAGAGCCAATGGAAATAATATTAAACTACTTGTTCCTCATACAATCACCAATCAACGTCATATTGCCATGGGGCCACGCACCTTCACCGATTCATCCTTTATCAATGGCGAAATCCCCTCGAAACTTGCATTGGCGTTTGTAAAAAGCGCTAGTGCAATAGGATCATGGACTGAATGCCCACATAAATTCGAGATGTTTGGACTTTCATCTCTTGTATGCAAAGTAAACGGCATCCCACTCTACAATCTATCTTTTGATAAATCCCATAAAACATTGTATGAGTTGACCATGCAAACCCTAGATCATGATTCACAACTATTTGAAAATGGTATAACCGAAGATATGTTTGCTAAAACAAATGGTATCATTGTATTGGATTTGTCTGGTACACAGGATATGAGTATAGTACGTACGGGGACTGTGCGTTTAGAGTGTACATTTGCCAACCCATTGGCTGAGAGTATTGCACTAATCTCACTAAATCAATATGAAACCTATTGGGAAATCACTCCCGAAGGCAGTGTCCTACTAGACTTGGTGCCATGAACACCAGTCAAATAATCAGTGTATTTAATATGGACCCCTACATGTCCCAGTACAAATCCTATTGTTCACCCTCAGACTATCTTGGAAAAATTCAAAGTGCGAACAATACCTTGATTATTGTTAATAGTAGTCCATCAACTGTGCTGACAGGTCATTGGCTGTGCATCTATCAAACAATGAAGACGATTGAATTTTTTGATCCTCTTGGTCTACCCTATACATTCTACACGCCTCACATCAGCAACTATATTGAGAGCAGTGGGAAAACTATTATTCAAAATCGGAAGAGGGTGCAAGATCTAACGACTAAAAGCTGCGGCTTCCATGCACTACTATATTTTGTGTTCCGATGTCGTGGTTATACTTACAAGCAGTTTCTCCACATTTATGGTGACAACCCACGTCTGAAAGACTTTCTAGTGGAAAATATACTTACAAGTGTATTTAATATTGATTTTAGTGCCCTAAGAGTAAAGTGCTTAAAAAATGTTTGTGAATTTGTTTATTAATAAAATGTATATATACAACATTGTCTTTAAATCTTCACTTTTAGATTTCTTCATCGGTGTATAGGCAACAATCGTGAACCACTAATGCTGGTAAATCATTTGGATTCACTGTATATTGATCTTGATTGACTGCAAAGTCAGGCTCACATTTTCTGCAGTACAATGTAACTTCACTCTTGTCATATCTCTTTGTATAGTCAATGATACTATTTGCATTCATATTATGAAATTCACGAGTTTCAATCTGTCTATTTGAAGCAATATCACATACAATGTTTTCAAGTGGTGAATCACATTCGGTAACTGCCAAATAAAAATCACTTGGTTTATATTCGTAGTAGGCAGTGTCGTCACAGCGATGACGTAGAAACCAAATTGTCTTGTTACCCCAACAGTTGAATTGTATACCAGATTCCTCTTCCCAGAATCATTTAAATCCGCGACGATACCAATCTCGTAGAAATAAACTAAAATCGCTTTTAGGATTCTTTCCAATCATAGCAGGGTAAGTATTCTCCCACTGATCACATTTATCATTGTGACAATTGGAGCAGAGGTGCCCTCTAGGGTGAGAGTCACACACCTCCTCAAGACATGAATTACATCCTTTAATTTGTACTGCATAGCCTCTATGTAATTTGCAAGGATCACATAATTTACACTTTTCACTATAGTCGTCAATAATTGTACAATTCTCACATTGAGTCCAACTGCCAAGAGTGTACATGCACAATGGACATATATAGAACATTTTTTGGTTTCCGATGTCAAGTCTCTCACAGCTAAAACGAAACGGATCGTCTTCGCTCGATAAATTCAAAGTGTAGGAAAGGGGAGAGGAGTAACTCTGTGACGTTACCTCTTTCGAAGGAGGAGCCATCTAAATTGGCAATGATTTCAAAAGTATATCCGCAATATGATTCTGCTTTGTTCCAATTAATATATCAATAAATTGAGTATAAGCATTTGAATCACATTTTAAAAGTTTCATACAATAGTCCAATGGGGAGAATCAGTTTTCATTATATTGTCAAGTGTTGCCTGAGAGAATATCCTGCGTTGAAGAGATAACTCGAGAAAATCATCATCCAAAATCAAATGTTTTTCCATAAACACTAGATTTGATCTAATTCTCTCTTTCTCAAATTTATTCATTTTTCATTCCTTTCACTCTGACTGCTAACTCTAGACTGACCAGAAAAGAAAGGGAACAGTTTCGAAACAATTTTATTGAATAATTATAACATCAATAATACTATGCATGTACAATTAGTGATACAGTTTATTGTCTTCGATATGTTTCACTAATGCACTTAAAGCACATTGAAGTCTATTCACATGTGCTATATCAACTTTTGCGGCGAAACATAATTGATCTTCCATTTTAAATTTGCTCAAGGATATCACATATCTTGCATGTGCTGTATCCCATTCCAGACAAAGCCGCGATCCTTTCGTAATTTCCACCGCAATGTTTGGTGCTCTTGTATTATTACCATCAACTCCACTATCAACTTCTAATAGGTTAAACATTCCACTCACCATCAACACAAATATATATCCAAATAAACTATTCTCTTTGAATTCTGTTCACAGACTAATAAAACTATAGCAAAAATTCTTTCCTTATATTCCCTCCGCCACTACTATGTAAACAAGCCCTCTGATTGGCTGAGAAGGAAACACGTGATCCAACTGTTTCCTGGAAACTCATAACATTTGCCTCGAGCAACAACAAGAAGGAAGTGTCATTGACCTTTATTAGACTCAATAATTAGACTCAATTATTAGACTCAATAATCCATTAAAGTGAGAAAGTTCCTGTTTTTTCATTCTCACTGACAAAAAACATAAAAACAGACATAAATGTGAGAAAGTTCCTGTTTTTTCATTCTCACTGACAAAAACCATAAATCATCCATAAATTACTGTTGAAAAACAACAAAAAATCGACCAACACACATAACCATCCAAGAAAACAGACATAAATGTGACAAAATTCCTGTTTTTTCATTCTCACTGACAACAAACAGACATAAATTATGTAAAAAAAGTTTTAGGTGGCAGCAGGGGTGAGTGACAGTGTCAATAGGGGCATCTCTACTCCCAGGTACAATGCTGAGTTCCGCAGGGAAGTCGCCCGACAAATGAAACCGCTCAATTTGTCGTGACTTACCGTTGCTTCAGCCGACGAAAGTATTTCATGACATTATGTCAGACCGACAAAATACAAATTTTCGTAGGGGCTCCACCCGACAAGTCTTTTTTCTAGAGGACTAATTGATTTCTGTCGATTTCACGCAAAAGAAGCAGTATGTTTTGTCGTTGCGACTTACTGACGCTTTGCCCGATGGAAATCTTTAAAGACATTGTGTCAGACCGACAAAATACCAAGTATTTTAGGGGCTTCACCCGACAAGTCTTTTTCTAGGGGACTAACTGGCTTCCTTCGATTTTGTGCAGATGGAGCAATAAGTTTCGTCGTCACCCTTTACCGACGCTTTTCCTGACGGAAGTCTTTTATGACATTGTGTCGGACCGGCGAAATACCAAGTTTAGTAGGGGTCCGTCCGACAAGTCAGTAGAGTAGTAGGTGCCATTTTGCGTATGCCCCTAGGAATTCCTATACTATTTGCGTACGCCTCTACACCTTTTCAAAGAGAGTGAGTATCCTCTCACATGGCCTTATACTTCTATGACTGCTATAGGAAATATCATGTTATTTTATGGGACTTCTACACGTGATAAAACACGTTATGAAACTACGTGCTATTTTCTTATGTCCCGTTGGTACCATTCCAAACGAGAGGGGATTCCCCGCCTGTTCCTAAACATCGCAAAAAAGATAGCAGTATGAACGGGGATTCCCCACACAAGTTTGTTTCAACTCCAAGTTTTTCAGCCAGACTGGTTTTTGAGCCGACATCTGGTTTTTAGGGGGCCAATCAGAGACAACGAAAATATTTACTCCTCTCTCTCTCTCAGACAATTTGTTGTTGTTGCTAGCTCAGTTTCGTTGTGGCAGTGAGAGTGTCAACACATGAAAAAATGTTCCATTCATGTCCATTATGCCCAGTACACACTGGGCAGCTGGTCATCATGTGAGAATTGCACAATGATTGATGAGTATGATGAAAAGTGTAGATTATGCAACCCGTGTAAATTAAATAAACGATATGCTGTACAAATTAAAGGTTGTAATTCCTGTCTTGAAGAGGTGTGTGACTCTCATCCTAGAGGTCACCTATGCTCCAATTGCCATTATGATAAATGTAATCAGTGGCAGAATACATATCCCGGTATGATTGGAAAGAATTCCTAAGCGTAATTTTAGTTTATTGCTACGAGATTGGTATTGTCGTGGTTTTAGATTGTACTGGGAGGAGGAGCCGGGTCAGCGAATCAACTGTTGGAACAACAAAAGAATATGGTTTCTACGTCATCGTTGTGACGACAATGACTACTATGATTATAAGCCCACTGATTTTTATTTGGCTTTAACGGAATGTGATTCGACACTTGAGGACACTGTTTGTGAAATTGCTTCAAATAGGCAAATTGAAACATGTGAATTCTATAGAATGAATGAGAATAGTACCATTGACTATGCAAAGAGATATGACAAGAGTGAAGTCACACTCGATTGTAGAAAATGTGACCCTGACATTGCACTACATCAGGATCAGTACACTGTGAATTCAGATAATCTACCTGCACTAGTTGTTGTCGACAAATACCTATACCTAGTAGAAGATGAAATCTAAAGAGTAGAAAAGTCATTTTATCATGAATATAAATTTTTATTAATAAACAATTTCACATACATTTTTAGAATATTTTATTCGTAGGGCACTAAAATCAATATTAAAAACGTTTGTAAGTATATTTTCCACTAAAAAGTCGTTCAATCGAGGTAAGTTAACGTAGATGTTGAGAAACTGCTTGTAGGTATAGCCACGACATCTGAACATGAAAAAGAGTAGTGCATGAAAGCCACATGTCTTAGTCGTTAAATCCTGTACTCTTCGTTGATTTTGAATAATGGTTTTCCCACTGCTTTCAATAAAGTTGCTGATGTATGGAGTGTAGAATGTATACGATAGGCCAAGAGGATCAAAAAATTCAATATTCTTAGCTGTTTCAAAGATGTATAGCCAATGGCCGGTCTTCAAAGTCGATGGACTGTTATTAACAATGATTAGGGTATTGTTAACACTTGGAATTTTTTCAATGAAGTCCGAAGGTATGCAATAGGACTTATACTGGGACATGTATGGATCCATACTAAATACGTTGATTATTTGGTTTGTGTTCATGGTGCTAGGTCTAGCAGAACACTGCCGTCTGGTGTGATTTCCCAATAGGTTTCAAATTGACTCAGTGATATTAGCGTGATACTCTCAGTCAGAGCATCGGCAAATATACACTCTAAACGTACATTCCCTGTTCGCACTATGCTCATATCCTGAGTCTCTGACAAGTCCAAAACAATTACGCCATGATTTTTTGAAAATATTGAATCGGTTATTCCATTTTCAAATAGTTGAGAGTCATGATCTAGGGATTGCATGGTCAACTCGTACAGAGTTCTCTAGGATTTTTTGTCAAATGATAGAGTGTACAGTGGAATACCATTCACTTTGCACACAAGGCCAAATAGACCGAAAAAATTAAAATCATGGGGGGATTCAGTCCAGGATCAAACGGCACTGCCACTCTTCACAAAGGCCAAAGCAAATTTTGATGGGATTTCTTCATTGATAAATGATGAATCGCTATAGCTACGAGAGCCGGTGGCAATGTGACGTTGATTGGTGATCGTACGGGGGACAAGAAGTTTAATATTGTTGCCATTGGCTCTTAGCTTTTCCACTGCCAATGCAACAGAGCTCAAAACCTGTTGTTTTTGGACGTGGAGAATTGCCGATGTGATAATGACATTTACATCGGGTTCTGCAGGAAGTGTTTTTCTTAAAATGAAATTCGGTGGGGCCAGCTGTAACTTTATGTCAATCTTAAACATTGGGGGGTAGCCATTGGGATATATTGAATATCTCATGATTTAATTTTCCAACCAGATGATACTCCTGGGTCACTGCAGTAGTCAACTCGCCGTCACTCGCCGTATCAACACCTGATTGAATATTCATTGCCCAATGATTGTCCTCTCAACTCCTTGTACGCCTTTGGTGTCATCATCATAAATTTTATGTAGCTTGCATAGTTGGATAAATTATTGCTAGTGCTCGCCAATGTTCCACTAATAAATACATTAATTTGTTTGAATAGGTTGTGTAGAATACAGTTTTCGTAGGAGAGACCATCGGCAGCAGTTGGAGTTGTATTATCTGACTTTTTATTCACCGCAACATTTAAATCAATAAATATTGATGACAAATCAATGAAATAGTCTTCATTGGAAAATATTTGAAAGTGTATATTTTCCGAGAGGGGTTGTTGGGGATGAAATTGTTCATAGTAGCCATACTTGACACTGACATCAACATTTTCAGCATCGAATAGATTCAATGAGGAACTGATTGATGGATATGCTTCCTTGTGGGGGAGATAAGTCATCTTAAGAGAAAAAATCCTTCTTTGATCTAAACAATATTTTTCTTTTTCTTCTTCTGCTTATTGGTCTTCCTTGTTTTATTCCTCAAAGTCCTTGTTGATGTCCTTCGCTTCCCGCCTGGGTGGAGGCTGATGAGTGAATGACGTGCACGCATCCTTTTCAATCCCTCCCCATTTTGCCGAGATTTTAATTACTCACCAACGGCTCTTGCTGACGATCCAATATTTTCATTAACACTCTCCTTGAAATTCTTGCCCGACCCCCAGTCCTGTAGTGTTGAGGCAGCAAAATTTGATGCAGCAGGTACAAGATATTTTCTGGCAAGGGGTAATGTAGAACAAATAGCCTAGCAAACCAGCTAACAAGACTATAGCCAGATATTGTAGTACGACCCTTGTAGTAGTCTAATCCATTGCCTATTTGACGTGGACTCAACGCACCAACATAGCAATCGATATCGGGGCAGACAAATGGAATTCTTCTATTATTCATTTTAGGTGATTGCGCTGTCACCGACAGTGGGTGGAAAATGCAATGTAATCACTGCTAAGCCTTTTGTTATTGCTAGAGGATCACCCAATTCACTTCTTAGTGTTAACTGACAGAGTTCCAAATAAGAAGTGTTTACAGGAAAATACTGAAGATGCTTTATATTATAGGGATGAACAAGTTCATAAGTTGTTTTTCGTTCAAGAACACGCAGAAGGGGGACATTTGAATTACCGACTCTCGACGTTTCCACAAAGGATGCATAGAGAAATATGCAAGAGTCCGAGGCGAAACCAGGTGGATAATCAGCAAAAATAACTTGATCCATCCCGTAAACAGTGCCAGCATTCCTCCCATTAATCAAATTCTGTTTAAAGCCAAGAATGTCTCTCAGATTATCATTGAGAATAATTATTTCAGTGTCAACAGGTGAGGTAATGTAAATCCTATCGTGTTCCAATGAATAATTAAAATGGAATGTACCATTCCTACGATATGAGATTTTTCTATTGATTGTACGACACAAATCTGTCATATTATCATATTCAATATATTTCTACTTGGCATGTGGATATTTGCTAGATTTAAGTGCTTCAACCCATTCATAGTCGACAAAGAGTGTCCAATCGAATGGTATAACTTTTACATCATACACGCGATCCTTTCTAAGGATTTCATAGGTATTTTTGAGAATACAGTCGACAAGAGCCACTTCATACGCACAGTCAAATTTGATGGCGGGGGAAAGTTTGTCCAAAAATCGCTTGTCGTATTCAAGTCGGTGTAGAGAGGATCGGAAACGTTGGACATAAATGTTACATAGAAATCATTGGGCATTGTCAATATCTTCAACACCGATCCAAGAATCAAAATCAGAATTTTATCCTAGCCACCAAACAAGTAACTGTCTCTTACCCCTAAGAGTACGAGTCTTTAGTATCTTTTCAATTTGACAGATTTCACTATTATTTTTAACTTTTTGTAGTTCATAGTCATAAAAGCCGCCGAGAATCTCTTCATCTTTGATATCACGCAGGCGATAAGTTATGGGTTTAGTGTCTAGGATTTTTGCCCTTTTAAAAAGTTCGGTGGACCACAAGTAATTCCCCTTTTCAAAAACATTAGTTTTTCTATTAATTCGAACAGTATCACCAACATTGAATTTATTTTTCTTCTTGACAATCGTTTCATTAGAATGTTGTTTAAGAAAGGTGTCAATTGTATCATGATCAGAATGATGAACTTCCGTTGGGGTTGAGTTGGACAATGATCGATGAGGTCGTTGATTATAAATCAACATGATTTTATCTAAATCATGAATAGAAGTCAGTGTATTTTTCAATGTACAATATCTTGAAATTAAAAGTCGAATAGTTCTTATCAATCGTTCGGCCAATGCAGCCTTTATAGGACTATGACTGTGATAGAGCAGTGTACTATATTTCACTAGTACTTTTGCAACATGGGGGTTAACAAATTCACTAGCACGATCCGTTTGAATTGTTTTATATGAATCCTGTTCGAGAATACTTTCAATGGCCTGAGCAACTTCAACGCCTCTCTTTGATCGCAATGGAATTGCATATGCATAGCGACTAAAAACACTGATTGCAAGTAGAATGTACTTGTACGGTGTATTTTGACGTCTTTGAATCTCATCTAGAGTTAGGAGATCTGCTTGCATTATATGCAATGGGAAAAAGGCTTTAGTTTTTCGATATTGATTAGCACGAAGTCTATGATTTCTATGCAAAGTGTAACTTGATTCATTTTGTAGATAGTCTTGTACACTTTTAGTGTGAACACCAGTGACCTTGGAAAGAGTGGTGGGGGAACTTAAACTACCCGCTTCACCAATATTTTCATAAACACCTTTCAGAACTTCAACCATTTTGAACGTAAACACGTTGTGTAACGTCCGCTACCCTTTTGTATACTAATTGGTGGTGGTGACATGATACGCTTTCGCTTTTGTCTATCTATCAGTGGTGTGCTAGTATTTTCCAAAATTGACTTAAAATCCTCTTCTTCTTCTTCATATTTTAATGGTGTTGATGTTGATGATGATGGTGCATGTTCATTTAATGTTTTTAGAATTTTTCTATTGCTAATAAGACTTTTGAGAAAGTTTAATGTATTTAGAAAGTTGTATAGATGAGCGTCAAATGATAATAGTCTTTTACGATTTGTAACCATATCATAGATTAAATCAATTAGATTATAGCTCTTGCCCTGAATTATAATCCTTTTCCCATTGCTCTCAAGTTGAATATGATCTTGACCACTTTCCATGAGATAGGTTAGGAGTCGTTTACTTTGTTCACGATACGAGTGGGGCATTAGATTTCCGATTTACAATACAATTGAATCCAATTCCTCCTTCTTTAATTGTGTTCCAGCAGCAGCAGAATCCTGAGATGATTCTTTTTTGTGATCAATACCAGCAGTGGGCTTCGACCGATAGGCCTTATGTTTGTCCTCTCGGCGAAGTGCATCTTGAAGTAAAAGCAGTTTTTTATCATCCTCAATATTCTCATTGTCAAGGAATTTACTCAGATTGTTCTCAAAGTGTTCCATGGGTCAGAAAGCGAGTTCTATTGGAGTCAATTTATAGGGTTTTGCCATCTAGAGAAAACTGTTTACAAGTCCCGCAATTATTGGCAGTAAAAGTGTGAAAAAGCTACCGCCCGCCTGAAGAAGTCGTTTTCTTTTAAAATTCTTTCCTTTGTTTTTAGAGGCCAATGTACG
>JAQQPU010028947.1:0-10321 GCA_029168905.1 Artemia sp. Kazakhstan ARC1039
ATTCACAACTTCATACCGTAAAATAACATATCATACAACATAACCGAAATGTTTGGCCCATTAAATTTAAAAAAGAAAAATTTGTCTGGGATATTCGGCATATAAAAGCAACAAGAGGTCATCAGCGCTAACCAAAAAATACTGAAAATGTAAAAACAGTGCGACATTAATAAGAATAAAAAGAAAATAAAAACCGATAAACCTCAAAGAGCTAGAAGACTAAAAAAAACCTTAACAAGGGGTTGGGTATGAATGCTTGATTTGCTTCATCCAGATGAAAAGGATGAAAATGAAAAGGAATCAAATTAACAAAATAAAAGAAACGTTATAATTTTAGCTATAAAATAAGCCATCCATTAGGATAAATTGAAGCTTTTCACTTACCTTTGGTTCTTAAGTCATTCATCTGGGAATAATTTGTTAAGGAATTATTGTTTGATCAATGGATTAAATAATTAAGTATCGTCATAAATTGAATAGATAATGATGATCCTTGTATACGCAGGGGTGTATACAAGGGAAGATCAGGGTCTGTCGGACTGTCCCCTCTGAAGTCCTAATTTCTCAGAGTTTCTTGGTACTTCTTATTCAAATGATCGATTAATATATCTTTGTATTATTACCCCCCCCCCCCCCTCTGTCCGGGAATTATAAATTACCGCGTGCGCGTCTTTTCCTTCTCTATCTATTAACTGCCAAAACTGAAAAAATGTGTGTTCTCTTTAATTCTGTTTTATATTTTGTAAAACCTTTGTCATTAGGAATCACAATAGTCTATCAAAACTAGACCAAACAGCTGGAGAAGTGAAAAAGAAATTCAACCAGAACTTTCGTATAGAATTTTGGTGCTCAATAAACCATTCCTACTGCTGCTTTTCCGACTGCAGTTGAATTTTAAGTACCAAACACGTCAAATAAGACTATTCTGTTCCCTGGACCTATCTTGAGTCAACGTTACTCTGGGGGGGGGGTTCCAAGATGGAAATTTCACAGGGCGAATTTATCAGAATTCGTGTACGATTTTTTTTTTTTTTTACTGGTCTTACTTTCTCATTGGCTGCTCAATCTTACACGTAGAAATATTGGGGAGGGAGATTTATCATGGTGAATTTACGGCTTTAAAAAATACCTATTATTCTGGCTTTTGCAAAAACATCAAATGTTTGATGCGTCTTTTATATTTGGACGCGAGGAAAGAATGTTTCTAAGGCCTTACATATTTTCCTTTATTGCTTTTGCGGTTTCTAATTAAGCCAGTGTTCTTAAATATCGATCAATGATAAAACCAATGGGACAATGGAAAATCTTTTTTTTTTTTAAGTCTGTCACAAACACCGTCCAGCTTTCCGTTGTTGCGTTTTTATTTGCAAGAAAATTGGAAAACATGGATTTACAAACTCACTGGGATAATTTCTAGGGCTCAATAAAGTCATAACGCTCCAATTTCTTAGCTAGAAAGTCGCGACGAGGTTCTGGAAATGTTTCAGCAATTGTCTGGACAAACACTAAAAATTTACAACCCACTGTCGCCTTACAGCCTTGTTAACATCTTGAAGACCGTTTAGCAGTCTGCCCGTGATATCTTGATGTCTACCCAGCATGGCTAATTTGAACCCAAGTAATGGTCATTATATGCGTCAGTTTTCGTAAAGCCTTTACCTGATGCCACCTTGGCAATTGAGGAATCAGTAATGGATTATCGCAGTCACCAAAATGGTACTCGAGTAATTGTTCCTCGTGCTACCACTTGGGGATTTTTTACGCCAATATATTTAGGACAATATTGATGCTTGGTCAACATCTCGTCTGCAGCTTAGGGATAAGCAGGGGCATCGTTTCGGGGGGGGGGGGCAGTCCCCCTCCCAATAATTTGTTTAAAAACAAACTATTATATAGCCGATGCCCCTTGACTATCTGGATATGGACTCCTCTTGCCCCCCCCCCCGATAAAAATACTGGGGCTACTCCACTGGTCGTTGGTCATAGGGGTTGGCGAGGGGCCCAAAACACTCCAACAAAATGATGCTATATTTGGTAACAACATGGTTGCAGGGACAGCTGCAACTGAGTAAACAACGAGTCGCGGCTCATAACAAAGAAAAGCTTAAATAGGCGTCTTTTATTTCAAAAGAGCTGCTGTCGAGAAAAAAATTCCTTAGCTGATTCAGGACGGTAATATTTATTTGGTTTGATCTTAAAAGTGAAAGGTTACTTTTAAAACGAATCTAAAAGACTTTTGAAAAGAGCCTGAATCCCATTGAAAATGGTGTTCGATCAAAATGAAAGTCCACTATTGGAATCATTACTGTCGAAAAGCCCTTACAGTTACGGTTGATTTGCAGCACCCAACCTTAAACGGCTTGAACAAGAACAATTTTTTTGCATGGGGGCACTGATGTCTGCTTTGTCTTTTTTCTTTTTTTTTCTCTTTTTTTTGCACCACAATCAGAGCACTGGAATATCATAGAGAACAATTTAAGGGCCCATTTGAAAGCTATTTTTTATATCATGTGCTTGCTGAAATTTGACTTGATATAGCAATCGTAAAGTGCCATATGGCACCGCAAACGTGAACCTTGGCACAGACCCTCTGTCCTCCCCCATATGACGCCACTGGAACTAGCGGGTAACTGCAACATTTTAGAGAGATGTTTGAAGGCTAAATTCAAAGCCATTGATCATTTCAGCGTTATTTTTGCAGATTTATAATTGAAAAGCCGCACCGATTAGTAATAAAAGTTTTGAGGTCTAGCTAGGGCAAATTTGGAGATATTTCCATTACTGAGGTATAAAATAGGTAAACATACCGATCGATTTATGCTCTTTCCACATATAACAATCGTTTTAATCCGTAATTCAGTTTCAAGCCTTTTATGGAACCTTAAATATGAGCCATTTTTCTCTTACTCTGGCTATAAAATGGGTTAAAAATAACAATCCTTACTCAGTAATATGTTAATAATTGTAGTTATAAGCACTTCAACTGCAACTGCATTATACTTTACCCCTACCCCTCCCCCCACCCCTTTAATGTGCAAATATATAGCCCAAATCAAAAACCCATGTCTTCTTTAGTTCTATAGTTTATTTGCCTAAGCTAAAAAAAAATCCTTTTTGTAAGGTATATTATGTATATTTTTAAAACATACAAAACAATCAAAAAATAGTTTTGAAAAAAAATTTTTGATGAAAGTAATTAGCGAATTCAAAGCTTAAAACGAACAAAAATATTGCTTCGCAGTTTATGCAACATGTTTTTGGAATACTATTTCAAATGAATTGGCTCATGATATTTCCCTATATTTAAAGAATTTTCGAAAAACTAGCGCTTTACTAAAAACACAAAAGAACCGCAACAAAAATGAATAAAAGTAGAAACATTTTTAAGTGACTTATATAAAAATAAAAGAACAATTTATAGAGCTTTCAATAATCTTTTATCGTATTATTGAAATCAATATTTGTACTACACGATTTTAACTCTCTAAAAAGCTGAAGAAAGTTTATTTTTCAGTAACGCACTAGTTCTCAGAAATCTACAAATGTAGGAAAATATCAGAAGCCAGTTTATTTGAATGTTTATCCAAAATATATTGCATAAACTATGAATCGGTGATTTTTATTCGTTTTAAGTTTCAACTTCGCTCTTTGCTTTCATCAGGGAAGTTTTTTTTAGTTAATCGTCATAATAAGGTCAAATAGCATGGGCTGGTTTATTTATTTATATTTAATTTTTTTTTAATTTTCTTGTGAGGTGAAAAGTTTACCTAACAAAGTTGCCTTAGCCTTATTGTTTGGCATAGAACTTCTTTTCCAAGAATCATACGTATTTTCTATCGAGCTACATTCAAATCTTTATTTCCATATTTGCACACAGGTCCAAATCCTGAGTGGGGTAAAGGAGGGAGGTATAAAAAATATGGAAATAGTGAACTCTTTGGACATTTTTTTTGCTTTTCTAAGGTTCTTCTAACCAATCTCAGGTAAGAAATTTTAGCTTATTCAAATTGCCCTTCTCTTGTGTACATGTATGTCTTCTGGTAGAAAGACAAGTTTGTCATGCAGCGTAAACGTACAAATGCTCCCCTCCTTTGTTCTTTGCCTTTACAATTTGAAGGCTGTATAACGTCCTTTTCGTGGCTAGGGGTTTCCCCTACCCTGTTTGATGACTTGAGCTCCTCTGATGAAAATCCTTACTATACCACTGGATTCTTTATCTTATTGTTTAGTTTCCTAGAAATAAACAGTTCTTTTCAAGCTACGCGAAGTGGGTATACTTTTGGAATGCGAAATGGGTCGTTTTTGACATCAAAACTGAAAAGTTAGCCTTTACATACCATTTCTTTACATTTGAGGGTGTGAAAGGTAAATTTTTGTATGGGAGGGACTCAGGATATTGACCTACCAAATCGCCTGTTTTAGCTTCATTTCAACACGAAAAAAGCTGCTTGTAAACAGAATTGCTTATATTTATGACTTTTATCAATAATATAAGCACTTGGACAGGCAGCTTTGCGGTCGTTAAAAAAATATGAAAGTCATAAAATCAGACAGTTCTTATAAATCAGGCAATCAAAATCAAATTCAAACAAATTTTGCTGAAACAACAAAATACGAGCGAAGGAAGTTAAGCTGAGGACCTCGTTACCCAATTCCCCTTTAGATCCCAAATTTTCTTGAATTTTAGAGCCATTTTGAAATTATCTAATAGATTATGTCCCCCCCCTCCCAAAAAAGAAAAATCTCGACTGATGAAGAATATGAACTGAGTTCGAAGATTCCATTTTCAGATCCTACTTTACATTTTTGTTTTGTTAGGTACAATTTTGCCACTCCAATATTTAAACTATTGTCATAAGGGCATCAACACAATTACCCAAATCACTATCATTCCGTAATTCAATCGCTTTCTATCCTAAAATTAGCTTATTGAAAGCCTAATATGTTTATCAGAAAGAAAAAGGATTTCTCTAGATGCTCTAATGGAACCTGTCTGCATTGCGTTCTAAGCAGCTATTGGATTAGCAAGGAAATACACTGGTGACTGATCTGTTTTGACGTACCCCAAATAAGATGTATCTTTGCCCGCTGGATAATGGCTTGTTTTTTCTAATGTATCACATCTGTTTATTTTGAGGAGACCTTACTTCACTCATGCTAGCTCATAAGTGCATCTTAGCCTACTGATCAATTTTTTTTTCTCTGAACATAAGCAGGTTGCTGGAATTCCATTTTGGAAGGAGACTAGCTATTGCATCAAGGGAGTAGGTTCAAGATTGTCTGCTATATTCAAGGGACTTAGATGAATGATTTAATTCTGACGTTTGTTAAGATAAATCCGTCATCCACGGGCTGAGCAGAGGCTGGAGTTTTTTTCTTGTAAAAATGAAGATTTCACTTCATTACATTCAGGAAATGAATATTAAGATCTTCTAAGTCTTTTCCAGTACAACCATAGCAGCAGTGAATGCTACTGCATCGATTGGTCAATGTCAAAAACTTCCTGAGAAACTTGTTTTTGAATATCTAAACTCAAAACTAAATAAATGCATTACTAACTTCAATTTATACCACATACATATTACGTAGTTATTTACTTTCATTACGAAATCTTTCTAGGTATGGAGAAAACTCTATTATATTCCCAGACATGTATTCAAATCTCCCTCCAATAACTGCTTCTTTTCAAATATAGTTTAAAGGCAGGAAGGGGAGTCAATTGACGTTTGAAAAGGGGGGAGTGCAGACCTACTTACAGTGGGCTGGCCCAATGCATGGCCAAAATATGTATAAAATTTAATCTCGCTATATATTTTGAAAAAATAACTATATTTGACCAGAGCTACCTAGAACACTTTTTAATTTAAGGAAAGAGTGCACATAGAACAATTCAGGGGGTTTATTTACCATGACATTTTAGATCCCCTAACTTGTCAGACAAAATTTTCCAAATATTTAGATAATCAAAATATATTATTATGAACATAGAGAGGAAGCGGGTGTCTTTCCTGGAAAACTTGTAAAATTAACGAAACAAAATTATTGTCGATAAGAACTGAACAAGAGTATTAAACCATCAAATGGTTATATTTATTCCTTGACAATTCAGGGATGTCGGTAAACGGGACTGGATTTTGGGAGGCTGCGAAATACAACTGCTGAAACTGCTGAAAATGATTTTTAATTTTACATCACAGAATATGATGTAATACATGGATTTACATATTTCTAAGTTGTTGTTCCATAAATTCTTCTAAAATTGTTCTAAAATATGATTTCCATGTGTCTTCACTTTCAATCGACATAAACTATTCGATAAACTATTTCGACTAATCGATATTTTAAACTATTCGACTAATCGATAAACTATTTAATCTTTCCTGATTCGTTGTTGGTGTCAGATAGTTTTTTATTGGTTTTAGCCTGGAAAATGATCTCTCTCCAGAAGTAATGATTACTGGAATTGTTAAAAATATTTCAAAATTCCGAAAACAATTTTTTTCATTTTGAAGGCAGTACGGGGCCCTTTCAAATACGGGGCTCGATTGGGTCCAATCATTTCAATTGCCTTTTATCCTGCACTTCTTCTTGATATTCTGGGACCACTGTTTTCATACATTCACCCATGGAAAATAAAAAAAATAAACAAAACAAATAAACACCCATTCATAGTCATTCATCTCTGAAAAAAATAAATCTTGAACCCTTTTTTAAAAGGGACTTGAAACCTCTAAAATAAGGTTCTTTGACGTGCTTAATTTGATGGTGTAATTTTCATCAGGACCACTTGATTTTTTTTATGAGGCCTTTACCCTCTTTTCCGAAAATCAAATATATTTTCTCATTTCGTCTTCCACAAAAATGTTGTATTTTGTATTTTTTGTCAGAAGAAAGATCCCAGATGCGTAGTTATTTGTTTGCTGTTTTTTTCCCCAGTGGTGATCGCATCGAACCAATAGCGCTAAAATATCGGGAAAGTGTTCAGTTCTAGTGCCCTTTATAAGTGACCAAAAAGATTGAAGGGCTACGAGCCCACCCCCTTCTGCCTCTTTTTCCTCAAAGTCATCCGATCAAAATTTTGAGATAGCCATTTTGGTCAGCATAGTCGAAAAGTCCAGTAACTATGCCTTTGGGGATAACATACCCCCCCACAGCCCCTGGGGAAAGGTCATGAAGTTTACTCATTGTTTACGTATAGTATTTGTTATTAGGATGCATACAGACATTTTTGGGACAACATAAACCCCCATAGCCCCTGAAAAAAGGTCTGTAAGTGATGAAATTTACTCGTTGTTTACGTATATTATTTTTCATTGTGATACATACAGACATTTTTCAGGGGTGGGGGGGGGAATTTCTGTTGGGATGATTGTTCACGTGGAGAATTCTCCGTGGGGAAGGAAGTTTCCGGGGTGAACTTTCCAGGGGAAATCTTACGCTGGGGGTATTTACCAGAATTCCTATAATGTGAAATTCTCTTTAAATTCGTTAATATAGGTTCCTCACAGCATGAATTCCTAAAAAAACTTTTACCTATTGGCCCCTCAAAGAAAAAATCAGAGAAGAAAAGAAAAAATTCTTCACAGCGTGAATTCCTAAAACCGAAACTTTTACCTATTGGCCCCTCAAAGAAAAAATCAGAGTTTAGCTAAATATTCTGCAAAGCTAGAAGAACGGGTAGGTTGACTGGGGCGTTGTCTCCTCCTTTTAGAAGAAAAATAGTGCACAAAATTGAGTTCAATCGAAGAAACTTGACGTTTGAGGACACAAAATTGTTCAAACTTTTGAGCCACTCCCTTACTCAAGAAATTTCGAAGCTCTCCCAATTCCGAAAACCATAGTAAAAGAACCCCTCTCTTAAGACAAAAGCGTCCAACGATTTTGTCAAAGAATATAATTTAAAAAAATTAAAAAAATACCCGTTTAGGTGCGTAGACAAATTTCATAGATCTTTCACACTATCACCCTTGTGGAAAGGATGAAATAACAGATGAAATAGGCCTAATGAGTTCCCATATTCACTTTTTGCAAGTATAAGTATAAATAATTGTTTTAGTTAAAGTACTAAAATTCCAATTAATGGCAGAGATAGAAAATGTTCCTCTGAGGGAAAAGTCTCTTAAAATAAAGCCCCATTTAAATTTCCTGATCCTCCGACTACCATGTGGAAAGGAAACCCAAAAAGTAAACATAAGCTCAAGTAGACGTCTCCAGCAAAATAAACAAATTTTAAAAGCTTTCAAGGGCTTTGGAACCGTTGGAAGTAGTTTCAATCCCCACTTGTTTCTGTGGCACGTGACGCAAGTGCACTTTGAATTGGTAAAACGTGACATAACGCATTTGAATGAAATTTTGGCATCTGTTATTGTTGAAGATTAGTAAGGATTAGACAAATGTTCCTGCATAATAGCACCAAAAATCGAATATCGCCTTTTTTTCAGGTAAAATGGGTGTCATAACTGTTTACAAGGATAGGGAGGGAATTCCGCATAAGATAGGGAGGATAGGGAGGGAATCCACATAGGATAGGGAGGGAATTCCGCATAAGATTCATACGGGAACCAAATTTAAAGATAAACATTCAAATTTATTATCAGAACTTTGTTTAGATATTTCACCTAACAGTAAACCTTTCTGAAGCATCGGATCCCTTAACCTAAAATTTTCTAAGCCTAAGCAGAACCAAAGAGATTCCATGCCCCCCCCCCGGGACAGTGAACATAATACCCATGAAAGTTCTATATAAATATTTTACATTCAAGTTTGGAATAAAGAAAGAAAAGTTAATGTAATATTTATTTGAAAAGAGAACATGTTCAAGTAAAAAAAAAAAGGAAAAAGAAGAAATAAAAACATACATTGAAATGAAAACAAAATACTAAACACCAAATACGAACAAGAAAAAGCATAATTAAATACTATATACTAAACATCCAAAATACGAAATTTACGCTTCTTAAGTAAATGATCCCTAGCAAGTCCGGATCTTGATCCAAATTTTCTTCGTCTACTGTGTAAATGATTCTCATATTTTTAATCTTGCTTATGGTGGGCTGCCATTGGCCCATGGCAAATGGCCAAGGACTGAGGCACTCCAGGAGTCCAGTAGCTGAGGCACTTAACTGTTGCCGTTTAAATTCCTAAGTAAATACACTAACCTCAATATGCAATCTTAACGTTTTGGAACGCTTAACCTCGTCTTCCCATTTCTGAACATCTCGTCGCCCATCTTCATCTTTCTGGGCCGTCTAACGCACAATATAGATTCTTGGGGGACCAAATCCATCAGTCTGTCTCTATATAACCGAGGGGCTAATAACTGACCGTCGCAGGTGTCCCTTCCTTCGTGCCTCTGGCTGTGCCTCCGTGCCTCCGGCTGTGCCTCCGTGCCTCCGGCACACCTGAAACAGCGTGTTCCTGGAAGCGAAGAAACACAGTTTTATTTTTGGCTTATGGAAAGCGTACGGCGCGTTTTTTACGACGGCAAACTTTCTCCTCTTGTGAGGTTATCTTTATTTGGTCGTGTTGTTTACTGCGTTCGACATTGGAGATCCTGGGTCCTAAAAAGTGGACATTATGCTTTGAACGAGAATTTTATTACCACAAACCTTTACCATTGCCTAGAGATAAATATGCATTCCCTAGTGCTTCTCATTCGTCGATTCAAACGGCTTGGGCTCGAACGTCTTTTCAAACTCTTCGAAATGAATAGCCAACCGTGTGAAGATTTTTTTTTAGGAAGATGCGGTCTCAAACCAGCACTTACAGTACTGTAATAAACTTTTCGTTCCTCCAACTTCTACATCGAATTCGTAGATATGAAAATATAAAGGATTTTGAAGCTCAATATTCTAATGAACAGTTGTCCTTGCCCAAGGCCAAGCGAGTTAGATCCATTGGTGTTGTGTCTGTCAGTTCCGATTTTTCTTTGCCCGGGGACGATGAAATCAAGCTCGAGCTAGATCAAGCTCATATTGAAAGCCAGCGAATAATGAAACCCTTGATACCCGACGACGTACTTTCTGCTTTCGGTCACCAAGTACCGAATGTTCGTCTTTCTGTACTTCACGACAGTGACTCAGACGATGACTCAGAGGAAAATACTCTGTCAGATAAGCAGGAAAAGGCTTCCGCGACTGACACTGAATCGGGCTCGGAAAATGACGGCATCTTTGAAGATTTGCCAGTGGTTGCTCACTGTGTGAAACACCAAGTTGAGAAAAATTGGGTTAGTGAGCCTGTGACGAACCTGAAGAATTCTAGGTTTTGTCTTGTCAAGACTTCTGACGGCTCCATAACACCAATAAAAAAAATCCACGCT
>JAQQPU010028949.1:0-10321 GCA_029168905.1 Artemia sp. Kazakhstan ARC1039
AAGTTTTAATGTCGCTCCTTACTTTCAGTTTAAAAAACTTGTTTTTTATTTATTTAATAATAGTTGAGAGTGATGGGAGAGTGACTAACTATTTTCCCAAACACATCCAATCAAAACTTTGAGATAGCCATTTTGTTTAACGTAGTTGAAAGTTCTGGAAATTATGTCTTAGAGGATTACAATCACTCTCACAGCCCTTAGGGTAAGGGTTGTAATTTATGCCCTTGGGGCATATGAGGTGTTTATAGAAAGCGTTGTCGTAGAAACTCAAAAAGGGTTCATTCGATTGGAAATCGAAAGGCCTAGTGCCCTTTTTAATAGTCGAAAGTGATTGGAAGGCTTGAAATTTTTATAGTAAAGATTGATGTGAGTATAATGTATAATTTTTCGTGTAGTTGTTATTGTTTAGACCAGGGAACTTCGTGTTGAAGGAGTTGTCGTTGGAACTTCGAAAAGGGCTCATTTGATTGAAAATAGAAAGGGCTGATGCCTTTATAATAGTCAAAAGTGATTGGAGGGCAACTAATCCCCTTCCCCTGCCCACCCTCCCATTTGCCCTTATGTTTAAAATCTAAATGTTGCCTTAAGATTAAATCCTAATGCACTTTGTTAATGCTAATTCCCAATAAGGCATCTCAGCAGTATCCCAAGAACAACTGAGGGTATTATGTTCAAACTTTGGGGACTACTTCTGCTCTTAAAATTTAACCAAGTCAAAATAGCGTAAGTGTATCCAACCCATCAAAGAAAGTAAGCAGATTTTTTTGCGAATGGTATCAAGTTTTCCATTTCAGGTCAACTAGAGGAGGTATGAAACGAAATTAAACACTACTATTTGTGTCCAGAATTTTAAAAGGGTGTATGCTGTTAAAAATTACTGAAAATATTTCTCCAGCATACAAATAGCAGACCAAACTATAAAGTCTTAAAAAAAAGAAAAAAATGTCTTAAAAAAAGAAAAAAACGTCTTAAAAAAAACGAAAAGATTTAAAGTATTATTTTCTTCTTCCTCTATAAGACTATGTCAATATAAAACGAACAGAAACTAATTAAAAATAACTTTTTCCACAAAATAAGTTTTTCAAAGAGAAGTAAAGAACTCCATTAAACAAAAAATGACCAAAAATAAAATCAAAAAACCTACGAAGCTTGAAACTACCGCAGATCAGCATCGATAAATAAATGAAACCCAAAAAGATCAGAAATTACAATAAACAACCGAGTCAAACTCAAAACGAGCAGAAATTAACATTAGTTGTGCTCAAAACACCTTTGCCTTGCCAAGGCCAGAGCATAGTTTGCACTTTACTGAAAAAAATAAAAATGAATGTGCATTGTCAGTTTATTATACATATACTTATATTTAGTAATCAAAATTTTAATATTATTTGATTTATCAAAGTTATAAAAGTAAGGACATTTATATTGTTTTTCAGTAAATGGCAACCTATGTTCTGGCCTTGGCAAGGCAAAGGAGTTTTGAGCACAACTTATGTTAATTTCTGCTCGTTTTGAGTTTGACTCGGTTGTTTATTGTAATTTCTGATCGTTTTAGGTTTCATTTATTTATCGATGCTAATATGTGGTAGTTTCACGCTTGGTAGATTATTTGATTATATTTTTGTTCGTTTTTGCTTAATGGAGTTCTTTACTTTTCTTTGAAAAACTTATTTTTTGGAAAAAGTTGTTTTAATTAATATCATAGAAAAGAGTAGATACATGATTATCATCATTTAGTGAATCATTAATCTCTAAAATTAGTGCAGCAATAGCTTGTTCAGTAGAATGACCCGACCTGAATCCAAACTGATTTTTAGTACATAAATTTATTAAAGTACGAAACAAATCTTTTTTGAATAATTTTTTCTAGAACCTTAGATACTGGGTAAAGAATAGCTATTGAGCGATAGTTGCCTATATCTGTCTTACCACCTTTCTTGTGAATTGGAATAACTTGTGCAGATTTCCATACTTCTGGAAAGATTCTTGTTAGTATAGATGCATTCAAAATATGAAGCAACGGGACATGGATTACACAAGCAAGTTCTTTCAGAATATTTTTGGAGAGCCCATCTAGACCTAGGGAATTACCACTTTTTTAAATTCGTAATTACTTTCTGGAACTCACCGAAAGTAACAGGGGCCAGGAACATACTAGAATTTTCAGATGGCGGGAGATATTCTTTATATGAATAAAACAGAGATTCAAGGGAATTCAGTTCAGCAGTAGTACTAATATGAGAAAAATAATTACAAAAATAATCTGCAACAACATCCTTCCCCTTCAATTCAACACTATTTTCATTTATGATCACTTCAGGGTGTGTTGTCTTAGTATTATTTCCAATTTTTTCCTTGATTAATTTCCATGTATTCCGAGGTGAATCAGTTTTTTAAATGAATTTTCGTAATAAATTTGTTCACTTGTTTTAAGAATTTTAACCAGCCGATTTTAATAATTTTTGAATCGCTGTACATTATGAAGTGAGGGGTATTTCATTTTTATCTTATACAGTCGATTTTTTTCCTTGAAAGATTTTAAAAGTGATAAACTTTTCCAATGTTGTTTGGGTGAGGTTCTTTTCCGGTATATAGCTTTAAATGGGCAGTGAAGGTTCAGTTTTATTCAAAATTCGATAAAGTATATCTAAGGATGTATTTGGACCATTCTCATTAGTACCTTCACTCCAATCTACATCGCTAAGATTTGTTTCCTTTCATTCATATTTACTTGTGAGAATTTCTCCTCTTCATATGATTTTCTTTATTGACTATCTTTTGCGCTTTGAAATCAGACATTAAAATACAGTGATCAGATGTATCTTCCATAACCACGAATGTAGCCTAACATAAATAAGGTTCAAAAATGTTATCAATCAGTGAAAAAGAAGAATTTGTTATAAGTGTCGGAATAAAACATACTGGGTTCATACCATGAGAAAGGCTATATTCTACAAGATTGAAAGACATGTCAGTCAATTCCTTGCTAACTTGACGGGAGTCACCTCATTAAGTCAATATTAAAGTCCCCAAGGATTAAAAATGGCATTCGAAGATTTGGTATCACACTTAACATATTTTCAAATTTGTCTGTAAAACTTTAACAATACAGCTTTCAAAAATCTTCTCAGTATCCAGATATAGAAATTCTTCTGTTATCCGTGCCGGGATATAATTTTTAACTGGTATTGCTAAAACACCTTTCTTTTTTTTTAGTTCTGCTTACATGAAAAAATTGAAAATGGCTAATATTAATTTTATTTGCCGAGTTTTCATCTAAAATGTTTAACATATTCCAAGAATATCCGTACCCGATTCAAATAAAAAAAACCAAAAAAAAAAAATCAATTGCATCTTGCCCGCTCCTCCATCCACGATAGTTCCGAAAAGATACTCGCCTCATATTTGGGTTTTTATAAACTATTTAATGAGAAAACAAATATTTATTTGGGGGGACAAAAAAAGAATTTAACATTCCATTATTATTGTGGGCTAGGGGAGTCTGGAATACATTACTAAAAAGGGCTAAATTTCCTTCAAATTCTTCCAGCCTAGATGCAGGGATCATATGAACTTGACTAGCCATTGTCGTGTACTGACCTCACGCCAAGGAGTACCCCCAATGCCTCTCCCACAAAAAACTTAAAGCACAAAACTCACACTAAATGGGTCTATTCTCGCGGCATATATCATGTCATTCAGCTACGAGCCCCTGTGATGTTAAATCACACCATATCGGAAAAAAATAATAATAATAAAAAAAAAATCAATATATCACAAAGAAAATATTTACTTATCAGCTAAGTGATGTTAATTGACCACCCAAAGAAAAAGTCGTTTTGGTTTTACTCGGGATCAATCCATCTTTTTCTTCTCTACATACTTCGTCGATATAGCATAGGATTGGTGGAGGAATCCAAGCCTGAAATCCCTTCTGTATAAGTTCACTTTTCTTCTTCAGGAGGGATGAGTGAATTTCTTGGGAAGACTTGCTCACATCGTCCGATAAATACACTTTAGAGAGTATCGAACAATTTATCCATGCAGAGTTTTTGCCTAAAAGCCTGATCGCAAAGTAGTTTGTTTGCTTGCAGAACCGGAAACTTATCCTTAAAGTTGTGGAGTTGGATTTTAGTAAATTTTTCATTTAGTTCAATGACCAGGAATTCACATTGAATATGTAATTTCCAATTTCCGCAATAGTTCACCAATTTTTTCCACGCCCTCTCCTTTCGTCGAACACTTTAGGTTCCAGGCTATGATGTTACTTCGTCGGTCAGTATTTTCTAGTATCAGTATTTTATTTTCAAGGGTCCAAGGCTGGGGTTATCATAGGAATGGTTCGCTCATAACTGGAGGTCCTTAACCTCATTCTGTAGCGTAGTGATTGCGTCAGCATGAACTTTTTTGGAACTTTCAGAATTTTGGGTCCTTGATGATAGTTTACTTATCTCACTTCTGATTTCTGACATTTCACTTCTCATTCCTTGTATTTCTGCTTGAATGTTGTCACAGTTGATTAGATTAGTTGAATATTCTTTGCGAGACTTTGAATTGATTAATGTATCGTCACACTATCAGTGGATTCTAGACCCATATGTCTTTTCTTAGTTTCCCCATTTAAATTCTTAGAACAAATTAGCAAACACCAGCTGGGGAGACAATCACATTAATAGCAATTAGTTTATTAGGTCAGGACAGGTGTATAATTCACTTTCATTTCAACGGGCTCGCATGAAAACGATGTTATTCGGCTGAGAGCATTGAATGAACTTGTTTTGACACAGAGTTTGTTTTGATTTAGTTCAACTCTCCCCTCTAACTTTCCTCAAATGTTAATTTTTTTATCGTCAGCCTCGGTAGTACTCGCTACAGAAGCAGTAGTTTTAGTGGTAGTAGTGGTAGCAGCAGTGGCAGTACTAATAGTAGAAGTAGTAGTAGAAGTAGCAGTGGTAGGAGTAGTAGTGAAGTTAGCTGTAGTAGCAGTAGTAGTAGCGTGAAAATATTGCCTTTTTGGTCAATTCATCATCTCCCCGATCATTTCCTGAAAGTTCCAAATTATTATATTTGGTCATTCCTGAGTTACGCCCTTTTGACAACCCGTAAACGCATAACGTATTTTGATTTAGTTCAACACCCCTTCAACGTTCTCTGAAGACTCACATGAATGATCTATGTCTTTTTGGAAAGTGAAGGTCAAATATGCTTCCCTTTCTCATAGCCCTTGCCTTGCCTAACATTGCCTAACTTATAGCCTTTGCCCCGAGGGCTGTGGGGGAGGGGGGTGGTTGAAGTCCCCAGAGGCGTAATTATGGGGCTTTTCAACAAAGCTGAAGAAAATAAATGTCTCACAATTTTGATTGGATGTTTGCTTTGAGAAATGATGGTCGTGGGGGGGTGGCTGCATTCCAATCCCTTTTGACTCTTAAAATGGTCATATTACCTTCCAATCGAAGGTGCCCCATCCGAAGTTTATACGATCACCCATTCCATAAAAACCTTATATGCCCCCGGGGCATAGCTTACAACCCTTGCCCCAGGCTCTAGGGGGTTGTTTCAACCCCGAAAGCCTTGTTATATGAATTCTTGACTATTTTGAAAAAAATGGCTATATCAGAATTTCTATCGTATACATTCGGAGAACAGAGAATATGGGGGCTGACTGTCCTCTGATCACTTTTGACTCTTAAAAGAGCATTAGAACTTCTAGTTTCCAATCAAGAGAGCCACCTCTGAAGTTTATATGACCACCCATTCCATAAAAACCTTATACGCCCCAGAGGTATAGCTTACAACCCATGCCCTAGGCTCTAGGGGGTTGTTTCAAACACCCCAAGGGGTGGTTATATGATCTTTAGACAGTTTTGAATAAAATGGAAAACACCTATTTTTCTAACATTTAATATTCTTAATATTTAAACTTTTTCATCTTGGGTGATATCGGGACAATTTAAGATTTAAGAAGGCACTTTTTAGAATAATGGATACTTTGCATATTTATTAAATCCTCGTTAGTCTTTGTTTATGCTCTTTTATTCCGAAAAAAATTTCTTCTCCTTTTCTGGCTTGTTATTTTCTTATTAATTAGGGATTTTTCTTATTTCGATAACGTGCTTATTTTCTTTGCTTTCGCTAAAACGGCAAAACTTTAATTTTTTTTTTAGAAACAGTTGACTTGACGGCTACAAAAGGGAAAAAGAAATTAATGAAACAGGTTGAGCTAGAGGTTTAGAAATTGAGTTCGAGTCAAGTCAGGTCGTCCATTTTCTGGGGAGACACTGAAAGTTTTTCTTTTCTGCTCATTTCGACACTTTTTTCCCAGCTTTTTCTTGGCAATCTCGATTTAAATAGGGAGAGCTCGGTATTCAGATGTCCTATCTTTTGATTTAGGTAGTAAACTAAATCTTATAAAAAAGGAATACGTATCTATTTGTACCTATTGTATGTATCCTTTTATCACGTTTTACTCATTTTTTTCTGGTTCAGTTTGTCCGGTTTCAGGTTCAGTTCTTTTCAGGTTCAGTCAGGTGAAATTTGAAAACCCACGGGCAGTGTTTCCAGCCATTAGGTTTTCCTTATGGTCTATTATTATGTCTATGGTAATAAACCAGTGAGTTAAAAACTCCTGTATTGCTTGCCAGTTGCCAAATTATTAATTTATTTAAACGCAGAATACACATGTAATGGTCAGTGCATTGTCTGTTAGTGGAAAACAGAAGGTACTTTTTCTTCCGTAGTTTATTTGTAATGGTTGTGTTTTCTTTATTAGGAAGGATAAGTTAATATAGATACTGTAGGTGAAACATGATATTTGAAGAATTTCCCGACTGCTATTGATCTAAGTCTTGAAGCATCCAAAAACACAAAAAATATAGATATATGAAAAACACTTTGATTTGTCTGGGCCCCGAAGCATATATCTAGTGTTTGTTAAACGATAATAAAGGAGAAAAGCAAGAATATTAGGTTGATATGCTTTGCTGTTGTTATTAAAATATTATGGTTATTATTATAACATCTTATTGTTACATTAAAGCGTACGTCTAGTTTTAATAAAAAAATAAAAAAGAATAATCGAGATTATAAGGTTGATAGAATTTATTATTGTAATGTTTTAACAATATTATTGTTATTACCACATTTATTATAGCATGTTATTGTTATATTAAAGCGTAGGTCTTGTGTTCATTAAAAATAATAAAAGAGGAAACGGAGAATATTAGGTTGAAAAATTTGTTATTGTTCTTGTTTCATTGGTTGTTGTTGCATGCGGATGTCGTGAGATTTGCCAATGACAAAAATAAAACCAAATTGAACCACGGAGGTAAAAAGACAAATAAGAAATTATACAGAGGTGCTCTATTCACCTCTGATTTAAGGTGCTCTCTGATTTAAGGGAAAAATACTTACATGGGATTGTTTTGCTAATTCCTGATATTTTACAAAGTAGTAATCCAACCACAATATTTCGTATTAGTATGTACATAGAAAAAACCTTAGAAAGAAGGAAAAGTTTATACAATTAATGATTGTTTATTATGTAGAACTACAATTATTTTATCGATAAATTACCATTAGGTATTTTTTGCTATGGATCATGTTTCTGTGTGTTTCGTAATTTGTTCTGCTGGTAATTTCTTTATTTTTCATAAATTTTTATGTGTGTATGGCTCTTGGGCTTTTGAAATACACGATCTATCCATCTATAAGAACTGTATATTCCTGGATTTTACTATGACATACGTTTGCTTTCTATAAACAAGGTAGAACTTACGTAATAAGGGCATAGGCCTACCCTTTTCTATAATTCGCTTATAACGCTTTATATAAAAAATCACAACTCCCGATAACACACTGAATAGAAAACCTAACAAACTATCCTATACAAATCTTTTACTATAATTCATTGATAGGTAGATATATAGATATTTATTGGCAAAAAAACTATCACAAACCCTAGTGGGCCGAATTCGCATTTCTTAGTCAAAAAAATGCAATAACAAAATAATACAATAACAACACATAGTTACAACTGTAACGAAAACACAACAGGTAACGGTCAGAAAATACAAAAGTCATAAATATAGGTCATAATTATAAAATATTTTATAGGTCATAATATAAAAAGATAAAAGGGGTATTTGCTATCTTGACAAGCGGACACACGCTTCCTAGTGTTACCAACTCCCTGGGTCTTGAGAAATTTTGGTAAGTGTAACATCGCCAACAGATACTGCAAAGAACCCAAGTCCAATATCATTTAATTTTTAGCAAAAAAATTATTTGGTATTTGACCTGAATCCAAAAACACTATTTAGATAAGCTGAGAAGAGTAAACAATTCCTCCTCTCGGAAAATGTGTTAACAAATGAATACGTTGCGGAATATCTGTTTCCAGATACCTGAATATGCCCTTCTTAAGTTATGAAGCATTATCAACTGTAGCAACACTGTAGCAACTGTAGCAAGACCTCACTTAGTGCAAACAATGAAGTGTAGCAACATTTAAGTTTGGCTTATTAGTATTTAATCAAGTATTTAATATCATTGGTTTACGTTTACGATACATTTTCGTAAGCCAATTACATTATTCTTTAAACAATGGTCAAAAACAAAAGCTAAATAAATCCTTCTTTTCAAAACCTCAATGGTCTTTGTGTGCTCTTTTTTAAATTACTGCTTGTTAATAAGTTAAAACTGCTAGTTCTTTCTCACTGGTCAGATTTTTTTAAACGAGTTTTTTTTTTATTTTTTTTTATATGGACCGTGGTTCCTTCCTGGCTATGTTGCAGCGGTAGCTACAGCCAAGATTTTGAGCCCCGCCTCTTTAATTATTCCCCGCCTTTTTAAACCTGATTATTAATTCAGTGAAATCCTAAGTCAAACAGTTCGTGGTAACGAACTGTAAGTAAGGAGCGACCCGGCTCATTGGTAACCAAAACTCTAAAAAACGGAATTTTGATACCAATAAATCCATCAAAAGAATCAGATTTTAATGGTGGTTTCAAATATATAAGTTTCATCAAGTTTAGTCTGACCCTTAAAAAGTTACGCGCCTGAGAAAATTTGGCTGATTTTCGAAAAAAGGGGGAAAGACCCCCTAAAAGTTATAGAACCTTAATGAAAATAACACAATCATATTTAGCGTATAAGAGAACCCTACTGTAGAGGTTTCAAGCACCTACCTACAAAAATGTGGAATTTTGCATTTTTTGCCAGAAGAAAGATCACGGATGCGTGTTTGTTTATTTTTTTTTTATTTTTTTTCCCAGGGGTGATCGTATCGACCCAGTGGTCCAGAATATCGTGGGAGGGCTCATTGGAATGGAAATTAAAAGTTCTAGTGCCCTTTTTAAGTGAACAAAAAAATGGAGGGCAACTAGGCGCCCTCCCACGCTCATTTTTTCCCAAAGTCACCCGATCAATTTTTTGAGATACCCATTTTGTTCAGCATAGTCGAAAATATGATAACAATGTCTTTTAGGTTGATTTAATCCCCCGATGAGTTAAGTCCCCAGGGGGAGGGCTGAAAGTTATGAACTTTACCCAACGTTAACATATAGTATTGGTTATTGGGGAGTATACAGATGTTTTCAGGGGGGGATTTTTTTGGTAGGTGGGGGGGGGGGCTTGGGTCGGGGTTATATGGGAGGATATTTCCATGAAGGAAGTTTTCATGGGGGAAGGGACATTGCTATGAAGGGGCCACCGGATTTCCCATCATTATTAAAGAAAAAGATCAGAAATTAAACAAAAAAAGTTTTTCAACTGATAGTAAGGAGCAACAACAAACCTTGAAACGAACAGAAAAAATTACATATATGATTGGGTTCACCCCCTAGTCAATACCTCGCTCTTTAGGCCAAAGATTTTTTAGTACTTTCATAAGAGCTATTTATTATAATTAACGGCCTTTGTGATTAAGGGGTCGTTTTTAAAGAATTGGAACAATATTCGAACTTTAGCATAAAGAGCAAGGTATTGAATAGGGGGCGAACCCCCTAATATACATATTAAAATCTATGAATATAGAAGTTCGCTACGTAAGTTAATTCGTAAGTTACGTATATTTATTACTAATAAAAACGTTCGTAAATAAAATTAAACAAGTTTCGAGAAAGCCATTTAACCAAATAAAAGTAAAATTAATATGCAAATTTTGTTTTGATTATTCATGCACGGCGAGCCAATATCAAAACCTGCATAAATTCAAAAACGTTCAACAATTAAATAAAAAAAACACGTTTTTTTAACTGAAAGTAAGGAACAACGTTAAAACTTAAAACGAACAGAAATTATTCCGTATATGAAAGGGGCTGTC
>JAQQPU010028950.1:0-10321 GCA_029168905.1 Artemia sp. Kazakhstan ARC1039
AGTGGTTCTTTAATTTTATTTTTGTGCTCGTTTTTCTTATATCATAAATAAAGCAAAAAAAAAGAAAATACAACGAATACTAGAGAAATTTTGCAATAGTTCTTTAAAATGTGCAGGTTTGTGTTAAAAAAAACATGCGTACGATCCTAAAATTAAAGAACCACTTACAGTTTGAACAGTCGCAAACCGAACAGTTCCAGATTCGTCTGTTTCTTCCCAACTATCTCTGACGATGGTCGCACCACGCTCCTTGGCAGCAGCAACTATGGCATCAAGATCTTCAACTGTAAAAGCAATATCTTTAACACCATCTCCATGCTTCACCAGATGAGCTCCCATAACTGTGTCGTCCGGCTCGTATGCACTTTTGAACACAAATCTAATCTGAAAGTATATAAAACATAAAAGCAATGAAGGATAGATTATCTCCAGCTAAAAATGATGGTGATCAAATTACTACTACAACTACTACTACTGCTAGTAACTCTCTGCATCACCAAGCCACCTGAGGCATCATCTCACGTAACTATTATTGTGAACTATCTAAATTAATAAACAATTACTGATTTCGTGTATTAAAAGTAAAAGTCTTATGAAGTGATATTGAATTTAATTAAAAAAAAAAAAGTTTTTCAACTGAAACTAAGGAGCAACATTAAGACTTAAAACGAACAGAAATTATTACATATATCAGGGGGGTTGCCCCCTCCTTATTACCTCGCTCTTTACGCCAAAATTTAATTTTTGTTCCAATCATTTAAGAATGACTCTTGAAACACAGTGGCCATTTAATTAGAGCAATAGGCTGTTTTAAAAGTTCTAAAAAAAAAAACACGGATGACCTGCTTTCTGTTTAGCCCTAGATGGTTGGCCAAAAGTTGCATTTTTCTATAACACCTTTCAGTACAATATTTAGACTTTGTCCACTTAAGAAAGGCATATAAAAAGTAGAAGGTAAGTAACGATGAAGACGACATTGCTTTTCCATCATAAAACAGCAAAATGAAAAATAATGGAGAATTACTCTAAGACAGTGAAAAAGTCTTAGTTTAATAACAGTCAGTGACAGTCTGACACTGAGGCAATACAAATTAAAATTAAGCAAAATAATAATATTTCCTTAGACAGTGATTTGGGAGAGTACTCATTCAAACGTTCATGCGCAGATATAACCGAAACAAATATAACTGAATGCTTTAACAAATTACATTACAAAACCAATGGCTTAAACCAATGAACCTGTAAAAAAAAAGACGTTTTAGCTTAGCTGCTAAGAAACGAGAATAACATTAAAAAGATGCTCTTAATTCGTATTACTTGAATGAATTACCTCGTTTCATGTTAATTCTCTTCAGTTCTGGTTGAAGTCCCTGGAAGTAATGGTTCAGGGACTGTTTTAATTTTTATTTTCATTTTACTGATCATATTTTATTGCAAATCTCATTTTATATTTAAATGTGCTTTGCTGAGGACAGCCCTCAGATATAAAGCCGAAAAATTCATATAAGCTTTAGAATTTTCTTTTACTGTCTTAGATTAATGCCCATTGTTTTGCATTTTGTTGTTTCTATGAAGTAGCAGGTAAATACATCGCTAAATTGTATTAATGTATATTTTACTGGGCTTCAGATATTACTTACTCAATCCTTATGGCGGAGTGGCGTTTAGAGTGTCGTCAGCCTTTTCCGCGTGTGGCGGTCTGCAGCAAAGGCCTTTGCATCAGACAGCAAAATTCCAGCCTGGTCCATGTCATTCCCGAGACTATCATTCCATCAGAACTTGGGTTTTCCCCTTGGACGTTTTCAGCCACTACTGGTTGGTTCAAAGTCGTAAAGAATTCGAGCCCGACCATCAGCAGGCAGTCGCAAAAGACGTCCAAACCAGAAAAGTGTCCGCTCGGCAACCAGTTGTGACAAGGCTGACTGGGAAGTCATGATCCGTAGGCGGTCATTAATGATAAAGCCTGTACTTCAGATTCCCTTGATTGTCCGAAGCCACCTAGATTAAAGAGTGTCAAGACGGCTTCGAACAGCTGCAGTTGCAGGCCAAGTTTCAGCTCCGTACAGGAGGATCGAATACACTGACCCTCAAAGGATCTTCATTTTGGTAGTTCGTTTGATCATTGGCTGCTTTCAAACATGTGTCATTCTACCGAAGACGGCAGAGGCCCTGGTCACGCGGCCAACAACTTCATGGCCGATGAAACCGTCCGATGATATTATAAAACCGAGATAAGTGAAATGGTGAACCACTTCGATTTGGTTCCCTGCGACCAAGTAATTAGAATTGCTGGTGTCAGACTTTGGCTGCACTACCATGACTTTTGTCTTCTTCCAGTTAATGGATAGCCCAGTCCTTGCAGATTCTCCCATAAGCGTATTTAGAGCCACAAGCAGCCGTGACTTGGAGCTGGTGACTAGTGCTATGTCATCAGCAAAGTCAAAATCATTGACAGCTATATCCCTGTACTTGAGTTCAAAGCCCAACTTCCGGGTTGTGCAAGTCACAACATTATCTATAATGCAGTTAAATAGCTCAGGAGCAACTGAGCAGCCTTGCCTGACTTCATTTCTTACTGGAAAGAACATAGTACGTCTGCCATTCACTTGCACGCAGCTCTCAGTCACTTTATGCGTGGCCCTGAGACATTAGCTGTAAAGTAAATAGTTTGTAGGAAGAATGTGTTTTGACCCCACTTTCTAGAGCTATTATGGAAGAAGGATTAAGATGACAAGGTAATATTTTACGGTTGAAGGTTGGCTAAAACCACCCTTTTTGGCAAGTCTTCTGGGGTCAAGCAAAATTAAGGACACCCTCAAATTGGGTGAAAACAGGGAAAATAAAAGGGGTTTAAAAAGCAGAAAAAGAGAGAGGAAAGAATAAAGCTCAGAATGAATTAAGACGGAAGAGGAGCATGCAGAGCACTGTTGGCCTCAAATGACCTAGCTTCAGATAAGCTGTAAGTGGCAGTAGCAGTAAACACATTTTTTTTGTACTTTCTAAATAATTTTCAATAATTCTTAATAATATTTAAATAATTTTACCTTGTTCTGGCCTACAACATGAGAAACAACTTTGCGCGAACCTGTTTCCAGTCCACTGTAGGCAATATGCTCAAATCCAAATCTGGTGCAGTAATATGATGCAGCCTGGAAAAATAAATATACATAGAAGTATAACGGAAAAAATAAGTTTAATATTTGGAACTCGTTTAAATTTACCTGATTTTTTTTTCTTTTAGCAATCCCAGCGCATGCTTCAGCATAATAATTTGGGTTAACAATCATGTAATATGTCATTACAATATGCATTGATAGTTTCAAAGAAAAGTTGGCAGCAATTGCTTACATTTTTTTCACGTTTCTTAGATGCAGACGTCAGTTTTTTGTTGTGTTGGAGGGTATGGGACACGCCACCTATTAATTATTAAATAAAAACCAAGTTTTTTTCAACCGAGAGTAAGGAGCAACATTAAAATTTTAAACGAACAGAAATAATTATGTATATAGGGGGGGGGGGTTCGTCCCCTCGTCAATACCTCACTCACTACGCTAAAGTTTGAATTTTGTTCTAATTCTTTAAGAATGACCCCTGAGTCACAAAGGCCGTTTAATTAGAATGAATGGCTCTTTGAAAGTACTAAAAATACTTTAGCGTAAAGATCGAGGTGAACAAGGGGATGAAACCCCTCATATACGTAAAAATTTCTGTTCTTTTTTAAGTTTTAATGTTGCTCCTTACTTTAAGTTGAATTTTTTTATTTAATTTCTGATCGTTTTTTTAAATAATGCTGGGAAAACTGGCGCCCCGTTCATGGAAAATTTTCTTCCCCGATGAAAAATTCCTCCATGGAAAGATCCTCCCAATAAATCCCCGAACCTCCCACTCCCCACCAGAAGAAATCTCCCCCCCCCTGAAAACGTCTGAAAACCTCTTAATAACCGATACTATATGTAAACAATGGGCAAAGTTCATAAATTGCAGCCCTTCCCCCCGGGATTGTGGGGGATTAAATTGTCATCAGGTATAGTTATAAGATATTTCGATTAAGCTGAACAAAATGGCTATCTCAAAATTTTGATCCGGTTAATTAAAAAAAAATGGGTGTGGGAGAGCCTAGTTGCCCTCCATTTTTTTGTCAATTAAAAAGGGCACTAGAACTTTTAATTTCCGATCGAATAAGCCCTCTTCCGATATTCTAGGACCATTGGATCAATACGATCATCCCTGGGAAAAAAAAACACTCAACCGTGATTTTTCCTCTGGCAAAAAATACAAACTTCCACATTTTTGCAGATAGGAGCTTGAAACCTCTACAGTAGGGTTCTCTAATACACAGAATCTGATAGTATGATTTTCATTAAGATTCTACGACTTTTAGGCGATGTTTCCCCCTTTTCTGAAAATAAGGCAAATTTTCTGAGGCTCGTAACTTTTGATGAGTAAGACTAAACTTAATTAAACTTGAAACTTGATATATTTAAAATCAACATATAGATATAATTCTTTGATGTATCTATTGGTATAAAATTTCCATTTTTTAAGTTTCGGTTACTATTGAGCCGGGTCGCTCCTTACTTACAGTTCTTTACCATGAACTGTTTGATTCAATAAGTCATAGAATGGGTGTGAAAAAGAGGCAAATTTATGAGGATTATGGAAAACAGTGTTTTTTGTCACCCTTTGCCTAAGGAGAACTATTAACTTTTTCCCATCCCCTCCCTAAAAAAGTGAACTGACATCTCTGGCCTTCATTAGCTAACAGCCTCGTACGTATAAGTAAAACTGGGAGGTATTCCTCAAAGAAGCAACTCTAGGTTACAGCAGCATGTGTATGATATAAACTCTAACTTTGGCTTGAAACTACATGATCCCAAAAAATTAGCCAGGTTGCACAGCTGCTTTTACGTGATCAGTTTAATGGTCAGTTCATAGAAAACAAGGATGACCATATCCACAATCGTAATTTGGGTATTGCCAGAATAGGAAAAGTACAGCGAGAAAATGAAGTACAGTGTTTCAATGTAAATCAAGGGCGCCGGCAGAAAATTTTCCAGGGGAGGGGCAAGACGCCAAAATAGAAGTGGGAGTTGGGTGACAGGGAATATACTTCAGGATAATTTTTTTTTGTAGGAATAAGTTTATATTTAAATACTTGTGAGAAAAAACTCTCAAATAAAAAGAGCAATTAAATTGCATGCAAAATGAAACAAAATACAGTAAATTTTAAGCACCAAGGATTCCTGGCAAAGGAATCACTTTATTTAATCAATAATATATTTAATTATTATGCATTTAATCTTAAAAGAAAATCAGATTCAAACCAAAATTACAGAACGATTTATTGCTTACGTAGATTATAACAGATGTAGACTTGTCTTTATGCAATTTCCTACTCCTTAGAATAGTTTACAGAAAGAGTAGAGAAACGCAAAAATCATCCTGCCTGTATAAATACAACGTCTTGATTTTATACCGGCCACGTAAAATGTACCTCTTTCATAACAGGACAATTCTACTCGAACTTAAATCCCTTATATAGTCAGACATTTAAGAAAAATTACAGAATACCGTGATAGAAAACTGGAAGTAAAAAGTGACTTGGGTCAATATTCACCAAAACTAAAAATGGAATTATCTCGAAAATTGCTAGACCGACAGTACTGGCTTTTTATGCTGATGAATTAAAAAAACTTTTTCCACAAAATAAGTTTTTCAAAGAAAAGTAAAGAACTCCATTAAACAAAAAAGAGCAAAAATAAAATCAAATAATCTACCAAGCGTGACACTACCACAAAGCAGCATCGATAAATAAATGAAACCCAAAACGAACAGAAATTACAATCAATAACCGAGTCAAACTCAAAACGATCAGAAATTAACATAAGTTGGGCGCAAAACCCCTATGCCTTTCCAAGGTCAGAACAAAATTTGCCTTTTACTGAAAAAATATAAATGTTTTTACTTTTATAACTTTAATAAATCAAATAATATTAACATTTTGATTACTAAATATCAGTATATGTATATGAAACTGACAATGCACATTCATTTGTATTTTTTCAGTAAAGTGCAAATTTTGTTCTGACCTTGGAAAGGCATAGGGGTTTTGCGCCCAACTTATGTTAATTTCTGATCGTTTTGAGTTTGACTCGGTTATTCATTGTAATTTCTGTTCGTTTTGGGTTTCATTTATTTGTCGATGCTGATTTGTGGTAGTTTCACGCTTGGTAGATTATTTGATTTTATTTTTGCTCTTTTTTTGTTTAATGGAGTTCTTTACTTTTTTTTGAAAAACTTATTTTGTGGAAAAAGTCTTTATAATTAATTTCTGTTCGTTTTATATTGACATAGTCTTTTCAGGGAAAATGAAAATAATACTTTAAATCTTTTCTTTTTTTAAGACTTTATGGTTTGGCCTGCTATCGCAAAAAAAATCTGTTTACTTTCTTTGATAGCTTGGATACACTTATGCTATTTTGATTTGGTTAAATTTTAAGAGCAAAAGTAGCCCCGAAAGTTTGAACATAATACCCTCAGTCGTTCTTGGGATACTGCTGAGATGCCTTATTGGGAATTAGCATTATCACAGTGCATTTTGATTTAATCTTAGGGCAACATTTAGTTTTTAAACATAATGGGCAAATGAGAGGGTGGGAGTGGAAGGGGGACTAGTTGCCCTCCATTCACTTTCGACTATTAAAGAGGGCATCAGCCCTTTCTATTTTCAATCGAATGAGCCTTTTTCGAAGTTCCCACGACAACTCCTTCAATTCGAAGTACCCAGGTCTAAACAACAACAACAACAAAAAATAAAACATTATATCCACATCTATCTTTACTATAAAAATGTCAAGCCTTCCAATCACTTTCGACTATTAAAAAAGGCACTAGGCCTTTTGATTTCCAGTCGAATGAGCACTTTTGGAAACGACAACGCTTTCTATAAACACCTTATATGCCCCCAGGGCATAAATTGCAACCCTTACCATAAGGTCATTCTCAAAGACCTAATTTCCAGAACTTTCTACTACGTTGAACAAAATTACTATCTAAAAAATTTGATTGGATGTGTTTGGAAGAATGGTGGGCGTGAGAGGGAGGTTAGTTACGCTCCAATCACTTTCGACTGTTACAAAGGGCACTAGCCCTTTCAATTTCTAATTGAATGAGCCCCTTTTGAAGTTTTGCGACAACTCTATCTATAAAATCTTATATGCCCCCACAGCATAAACTACAACCTTTGCCCACGGGGCTCTCGGGGGTTTGTCATCCTTAAATACATAATTTCCAGAACTTTCAACTATGTTGAACAAAATGGCTACCTCTAAACTTTGATTGAATGTTTTTGGGGAAATGGTGGGCGTAAGAGGGGGGTTAATTACTTTCAACTCACTTTCGACTATTAAAAAGGGCAATTTCAATTTCCAATCAAATGAGCCCCTTTTTGAAATTTCTATAACAACTTTCGATATAAACTTTAATGCTCCCAGGGCAAAACTTACAACCCTTGAACTGAGGGCTCTGAGGGGGGGGGGGTTTATCATCCTAAAAGACCTAATTTCCAAAACCTTCAACTACGTTGAACAACATGGATATCTCAAAATTTTGATTGGACGGGTTTGGGAAAAAGGTGGGCGTGAGAGGGGCGTTAGTCACTATCCAATCACTTTCAACTATTAAAAAATGCACTAGCCCTTTCAATTTACAATTGAATGAGCCCTTTTGAAGTTTCTACGACAACACTTTCAACTAAAACTTTATATGCCCCCAGGGCATAAATTACGACCCTTGCCCTGAGGGCTGTAGCGAAGGGGTTATCATCCTTAAAGACATAATTTGCAAAACTTTCAACTACGTTGAATAAAATGGTTATCTGAAATTTTTGATTGGATGTGTTTGGGGAAAAGGTGGGCGTGAGAGGGGGGTAGTTGCCCTAAAATCACTTTCGACTATTAAAAAGGGTGCTGGCCCTTTGAATTTCAAATCGAATGAGCCCTTTTTCAAGTTTCTACGACAAAGATTTCAATAAAAACCTTATATGCCCCCAAGGCACAACTTATAATTCTTGCACTGAGGGTTTTGGGGGAGTGTCTGGGGAAAAGGTGGGCGTGAGAAGGGGGTTAGTTGCCCTCAAATCACTTTTGACTATTAAAAAGGGTACTCTCTATGTGTGTCGTCTCTATGTGTGTGTCGTATCTATGTGTGTGTCCTCTCTGTGTGTGTGTCGTCTCTGTGTGCTTGTCGTCTCTGTGTGTGTCGTCTCTGTGTGTGTGTCGTCTCTGTGTGTGTGTCGTCTCTGTGTGTGTGTCGTCTCTGTGTGTGTCGTCTCTATGTGTGTGTCGTCACTGTGTGTTTGTCGTCTGTGTGTGTATGTCGTCTCTGTTTGTTTCTCGTCTCTGTGTGTGTGTCGTCTCTATGTGTGTGTCGTCTCTGTGTGTGTGTCGTCTCTGGTTTATGCTAGATTAGGCTAGGGGGGTTAGTTGCCCTCAAATCACTTTCGACTATTAAAAAGGGTACTAGCCTTTGAATTTCAAATCGAATGAGCCCTTTTTCAAGTTTCTAGGACAAAGATTTCAATAAAAACCTTAGATACCCCCAGGGCATAACTTATAATCCTTGCCCTGAGGGTTTTGTGGGAGTGTCCTCCTCAAAAATATGTTTTCTATCTGGAAACAACTACGCTGAACAAAATGGCTATCTCAAAATTTGTATTGGATGTGTTTGGGTGAAGAATGGGTGTGGGGAGGGGGGCTAGTTGCCCTCCAATCACTTTCGACTATTAAAAAGGGCACTAGCCCTTTGAATTTCCAATCGAATGAGCTTTTTTTGAAGTTTCTACGACAACGCCTTCTTTAAAAACCTTATATGCCCCCAGGGCATAACTTAAAACCCTTGCCCTGAGGGCTGTGGGGGAGTGTCCTCCTCAAAAACATATTTTCTATCTGGAAATAAACTACGCTGAACAAAATAGCTATCTCAAAATTTTGATTGGATGTGTTTGGGGAAATGATCGGCGTGGGGGGGGGCTAGTTGCCCTCCAATCACTTTCGACTATTAAAAAGGACAAAAGCTCTTAGAATTTCCAATCGAATGAGCATTTTTTGAAGTTTCTACGACAACGCTTTCTATAAAAAACTTATATGCCCCCAGGGCATAACTTAAAACCCTTGCCCTGAGGGTTTTGGGGGAGTTTCCTCCTCAATAACATACCTTTTATCAGGAAATCAACTACGCTGAATAAAATGGCTATCTCAAAATTTTGATTGGATGTGTTTGGGGGAATGATGGGCGGGGGGGGGGGGCTAGTTGCCCTCAAATCACTTTCGACTATTAAAATGGGTAATAGCCCTTTGAATATCCAATCGAATGAGCCTGTTTTGAAGTTTCTACGACAACACCTTCACTAAAAACCTTATACGCCCCCAGGGCATAAGTTAAAAGCCTTGCCCTGAGGGTTGTGGGGGAGTGTACTCATCAAAAACATATTTTCTATTTTGAAATCAACTACGCTGAACAAAATGGCTATCTTAAAATTTTGATTGGATGTGTTCGGGAGAATGATGGGCGAGGGGGGGGGGGCTAGTTGCCCTCCAATCACTTTCGACTATTAAAAGGGCACTAGCCACTCTAATTTCCAATCGAATGAGACTTTTTCGAAGTTTCTACGACAACTCCTTCAATATGAAGATGCCCAGGTATGGAGAAAAAAAAACACATTGTGCCCACATCGTTCTTTACTTAGGCAGCACTAGCGCGCTGCCTATGACATAGGAAGAAACCGAAGACGACGGTGACGGCAACGTTCTTCTGTTCCAAAGACACAATCGCGATGAAATTTCCTACGTCGCCGCACTTGCCTGCAAGTTATTGTCTATTCCTGCGACTAGTGTGACCGCAGAAAGACTATTTTTGGTGGTAGGCCTGATAGTGACTATGATAGGGACTTAGAAAAGAAATGGCCTCAGTCTACACAGAGTGGGTAAGTTGATTTTCATACACGATAACTATAGCCACATCCCGCAGTTCTAATATACTTCTGAAGTTTGACTGAAGGAGTTTATTCGAAGTTTTGTATGCAGTAATTTTCGAGGAATAAAAATAATGCTAATTTTGATTATTAATTCTGTTAGAAAAACATAGCTCTTAGATATTTCAACTATTCTGCAAGGATTCTGAAATGCCACAGCCATTTCGTTTTTACCAGATTTCAACTTCTCTTGATGAATAATGAACAAGACCAGCGTCCAGCCAGCGAATCGCAAAGTTCCTACCTCATGAATAGGTAGAATATCTTGTAAATAAAAATTGGATTTGAGGA
>JAQQPU010028951.1:0-10321 GCA_029168905.1 Artemia sp. Kazakhstan ARC1039
AAAAAAAAAACTTTAAAATGTATTTTTTTAAATTGTTATTTAAAACCAGTTTTTAATACAAGAAGGCTTTTTAGGAATCCAAAAGAGCAAAAAAAAACAATAAATATCAAAGTTGCCCATTTCAACTGTTTTAAAGGTGACAGAACAGATATAGGCAAAGGGCATTATGAAAAAATTTAGCTTCTAAGTTCAAATTTATGTTCAAAGTTTTTACCTAGATAACTGACAAATTTTGTGATACAGTATTTGTTTTGTATGCAGTAATGCTTGATGATAAAAAACTACTAATTTTGATAATTATTTATGTTAAGAATACATAGCTAATAGATACTTCAACTATTATTATGCAAAGGTTCTATTATTATGCAAGGGTTCACTTGTATTATGCAAGGGTTCTGAAACGCCACAGCCATTTTGTTTCTACCAGATTTCTACTTCTCTTGATAAATAACAAAGAAGATCAGTTTCCAGTCAGTGACTTGTGAATTTTTGAACTCATGAATAGGCTCAAATCTGTTGTAAATTTAAGCTGTGATTTGAGAAAGACTGATGAAAACATTAATGTTTGCAATCAACATTGATCACACCAGTGGTGCACCACCAATATCTTACCAGCAGCACACCGCCAACATCTTACTGGCTGCACAGCAACCTGCTATTTTTGCCCCACTGCTGCCAGTCTTCCCTCATTGGCGCGGCGCCGGGGTCTACTCATATCTGTTTTTTTTCTCATGCAAAACAGCTCATGCAGAATGAATGCAGCAAAAACGCAAAATTGTTCACACCAATCCAGTCCAGTACATCCATCAAAATGCCATCTACCACCTCTAAGCACTGAAAGGGATGCATGTCAGTGGATAAGTTGAAATATTTAAATGCATGTGTTGGGTTGGCATAATGCAGAAATTGGCATGAGACAACAGATGGAACTTGGTGGGTTGCACAAAAATGAGCATTTTTGCATGAAATCACATCTCTGTGAAACTGGGGTAAGACTATCTTGCAGAGTGTTGCCTAAGATTGGAAAGCACACTTAAAGAAGGAGAAGACTTTCAGTTCTGTAGCTTTCAGACTATTTACTCCTGAATTCAGTTTGTTTGATTTACCTTGGCAATAGTGCTTTTGTTAAAAGAACATACTTCCAATTTTCATTGGACTAATAGACTGGAAATGGTATGTTTTCTGTTTTCTCATGTGTTGTTGGCTAAGAAATTATTCTGAGGAAAAGTTACTTGCAAACTAGATGGCTAACTATATGGTAAGTTTGTTTCTAGTTAGTTCAAAAAAGAAAGTATTGCTGGGGAGAAGTTGCTTGTCAACTAGTTGGAAAATAATTTGTTTTCTGGGACAATGTTAGTATCCAGCAAATTGGAAAAAATTAAGTGTTGCTGGGGAGTAGTTACTAGTCAACTAGTTGGCAAATGAAAGTTTTGCTGGGGTAATGTTTCCTTAAATTGCAGCTAGGAACAATCTAAGGATTTCTTGTCAACTAGTTGGCAAATAGGCTATAGATTTCTCCTATAGGGGTGGGCCAAATTTTCTAACTAGATGACAAAAATGTTTGGTAAAATTCTACTTTAGCTAATTTTGGCTATCTTGGACAGGGGTTAGGTTAGGAAAAATGAAACTTTCAGGGATGGGTCTACAGGCTAAGTATGTCCTGGGAGGGTATTTTGAAGTACCTACATCCACTCCTACTCTCTCTAGAGGGTCCCAAAACTTGCCTACATGGTAGGTACCTATTCAAATTTTGATAAAACAACATTTTATGTTAATTTTCAGTTACCAGTTTGTTTTTCTCTTGATTTAGTTCTGAAAATCCAATTCCTGTTATTTCAGTAGAATTTTAAGCCATATAAATGTTTTTTTTCAAAATTTAAGAAATGTGTTTGCATATCTTTAAAACCTTATAAATTGGGTTTGAGTGGATCAATTAAGTAGAATAGTTTAAAAGATTTTACAGGACCAAGAATTACAGGCATGGCAGGCCCAGTGTTCAATCTCAAATTCACTGTGTCTTTATTGTTGGTCAAAGGAGATTTGGGGTGAAGTTTTATTTTTTAAGGTGGGTTTGAATAAAAATGAAATTAAGCTACTAATTGAAATGAGGGCTGATAGTTTGCCACTGGGCCAAAGAAGAAAGTTTATTGGGAGGGAAAAGTCAAAGGCTGGTCCTTATTTTTGTCCTATGTGTGGAGGTTTAGACAAGAGTGTGTATTGCTTGATGTGTGAATGTGAGGAGCTGAGTGATTGGAGACTGGAAGTGTTTAGTAGGGGGGATTATGATTTTGAGTGATTGGTGAATGTGTGTGCAGATGAGTGTTTTATGGGTATCAGAAGCTTGGCACAATTCCTTTGTCTTGTAATGAATCATAGAAGTAGATTTCCATAGGAGCCTATGTTAGGTTAGGCTATGTGCAATTTCTTTGTAATGCTTCTTTGTTTATATTTTTTGCCATGGCCTATGGGCTTTCAGCACAAATAAATTCTATTCTATACTTTAGCCTGTAGACCCATCACTAAAAGTTTTATTTTCCTAACCTAACCCCTTTCTAATATGGCCAAAAGCAGCTAAGTAGAATTTTACCCTTTATACTCAGATAAACCAATTACTTTCCGAAATATACAAAAGCTACAACTAAAAATCTAGGCCTACATTGTATGTTGCCTGGAGCTAGGCTATAGGCTACCTGGCTTCATTAAGGGAGGGAGAGGATATACATTTCCAAAGGTAGCCATTAGCCTAGCCCATTTGATCTAGTGTTAAGGTAAACCTAATGGTATTTTCATCTTTTAACAAGTAAAGTTTTGAAACATTAGGCATAATAGCCTAAATTTGTCAGAACAAACTTGGCTAAACTAGCCTACAAGATTTGATATTAAAATGGGATAATATAATATACCTGAGACTATTACATTAATTTTTATTCAAAATAAACCTACTTGATTCTGCAAAACTGTTGCAGTCATTCTAACAAGTTATCTTTACGCCCTAATGGGTATATCTGGNGCAGTCATTCTAACAAGTTATCTTTACGCCCTAATGGGTATATCTGGTTTCCTCTTTCTCTGTAAACAGTATTGCCTCTAGAATTTCGTGTCATGCCAACTAATACTCGGCGGTGTGTTTGCCAGTGAAATTGCATTATAAAATGTTACCCAGCTCCTTTCCCCTCCAGAAAACAAATGTAGACAGATGATTTAAATTTTTCTAGACTCTTCATAGCTTGATTTTTTCTTATTTCCCTCTTTCTTTTTTTTTCACGCTTCTTTCTTTCTGTTTATTTTCTTTTTCTTAACTTTATTGTTAAATTTGTTTCGAGGATTCACAAATGATTTCTGTGACGTAAACAAAGCTAGTTGTGGAAACTTAAAAACAAACTGAAAAACTTGCAATAAGAATAGCTTTTGAACTTTGGACGATAATTTGCAATTGATGGCATGGGCACCCATAAGCTGAGTTTTAGGGGGCTGACCTAGCATTATCGGCACTTCCAATGCTGCATAATATGATAGAAATCTCAAAACAGAAATATAAAAATATAAGGCAGCATCATTTTGCAAGGAGGGGAAGGGGATACCTCCCCTTCATGGGTACCCATGACTGATGGGGCTGTTGTTTGAAGCTTTTACAAATATTTTCGGCCGTCAAAGAAAGATCACTTTGATCTCGACTAAATCTAATTCTTTGATTATGGTGTCCCTTCCACCTGACCCATTTCTATCTGGCAAGTAGAAGAATTAGACTCGTTACCTTTGGGGTTGAATTTTTGTTTTATCTGGTTGCACATTAAAGTCGTAACAAGAGGCAGTAGCTTTCGAATGGCATCATCTTTATTTCGATTTCATCGGTAATTTCTCTAAGAGGTGAATCTGAACAAATTTTCTGGATGTAGATCAAGTGCTTTCTGCTGTTTGGTCCCAAATGGATATTCTGGTCGGAATGGTAGTTTCCGGTACGGTTCCAGATACGATGGTTACGCTGTAAATATCAGCTGCCCTACAGAGCAGCCGCACTCTGGAAATTCTCCGTCAGTGTATTTATAATTTGATTTTCGACCTTTTTCTTAGCCATTTTTGAGTTCTGTCATTCAAAATCCAATCTTAGAGTATTAAACATTAAGGCCGTTCCTGAACCAATATCAGCCCAACATTTTCAAGGATGAACTTCCACATGGTTTACACAAATGCAGTTTCACGCAAAAACTGTATTTTCACGTAAAAATAGGTTTATCAAAGAAAGACATATTCACAAAATGTCCAACAGCGCTTTCGATTCAAAATTTGGTTTATGAATTTTCTTTCGAGGAGAGACACCTTATCTAATTTGTCAGTATATCTACACAAACATAAGTTAACGACTATGGTTTGATAGAATCTGGAATAAATTTGACGCTTTCATCCACTTTTGTATTATTTTTTCTCCAGAAAGGACAACGTCAAAAATAAATAACAGAACCGCAACAAAAATTGTAAGATTTTTCCACATTTTGTCAAGTTTAGACAATAAAAAAAAAAAAACATAAGCGACGGTGATAAAGTAGAAGTAGTCACTTTTTGGGAGATTCAGAAAGACGTCAGAGATTTACGTTAAAGCACTAACAAGCTAGAAAAGCCTATTAGCAGTATTCAGGAGGAGGAAGAACACTTGAGCTGTAATTAGCATGCCCTATGTATTACAGAATGGAGACAAATCTACAATGCGTAATGGAAGGAAAAAATTCTTGTGGAGAAACAAAACTAAACATGTTTTAAGAATGGTAATTTGTTACAAATTTGGTAAGGAGGAATCAAGAAATTTTATTTCTAATAGAAAGGAATGACCAAACTTGTTGTGAGGAAGCAAACTAAGTAGCCTTAGTTCCAACTACAAAATTTTAGAGCCAACTAACTTTTCCAGTGGTCTAGCTTGCCCAACTAAAGTCCTTTCGAACCATCTAGGTTTAGCTGGATCTTCTTCTTCTTCTTAAAATGCCAAACCTTCTGGAGTCCACTTCGGTCTCCTTTTAGCTTCACGACGATTTTCAATCTACAGGAGGTGATGGGTCAGGAATAAGTTTTGCTACCATATATGTGAACTGCTAGCAGATATTGTTATGTCTTAAGAAATCGAAAATACTTTTGATGTCTTTCAGTGTTAGCTGGCAGGTTTGAGAGTGGCAACCCGTTCATGTTAGGCCAGAGCTTTGCCTTACTGAAGATTCTCCTAATTTTGATTACTTCTTGCTGGATGCACTGACATTCAAAAATCAGGTGGTTCAAGGATTCTGGAAATGAGTTGCAAAATCTGCAATATGGGTCGGTTCGTTTATGCCAAATAAACTCCTCTTTCCTCTGAATCAAAGAGTTGGTTTTGATTCTATAATAAAATATGTTATCTGCCCGTGATGAAAATAAGGATGGAATGGACATTTTGTTTTTGAAGGAACTCTTCTTCTGAATATGTCTCTGAAGGTCTGGGCCTTCAATTTGGGATTAATTGGATTATTCAAGGAGCTACTAGCTAGCTGGTCTGCTACCTCATTATATTTGATCCCTTGGTGGCTGGGGATATGCTGGAACTTGACCTCAATAAGGCTATTTTGGAGACTGATTAATTGATCTCTGATTGTCCTCAGGTCTGTATCCTTAGCACTCCAATGGATATCATCAATGAGCTGAAGGGCGTCTTTGGAGTTTGAGAGCAATACTACTCTTTTGGAAGCTGGTGGGTTAATATTGATGACCTTTAAAGCTTCTTTTATTACCGATAGCTCTGCAGTGAGGATGGAAGTATTGTCTGGAAGTCGGGTTTTTATATTCAGTGTATAACTTGGGATAACAGATGCAGAGCCACAGTTGTTGCCTTTAACCGAGCTATCAGTGTAAATTTGGAGAGAATCTGGATACAAAGTGGTCATTTTCTCATGAAAAAGTGTCTGTATTTTGATTGGAAGGTAATTTGTCTTTTGCAAGGGTATCAGCTCTAGTGAAACACTTGGAGGTGACATTTGCCATCCTGGGGGGACAAGAAAATGACTGAAACAGGGTGAGTCAAGTTTCCAAGATGGGACAAGCTCGTTAAATGTTTTTCATGACCTTATAGATGTCAGACTATGGGAGATATCATCTTTGGCAAAAGTGAGCTTAAAAATATCATGCTCGTGACCTATAGCTTGTATCTTGCTGTAATATTTGATGATCAGCGTATTCCGTCTTTCTAAAATAGAAGGCAGGCCGGTTAAGTGTTTCACTTTGTTAGAGGGGCACTGAGCATGAAGCCCTAGGACAATTTTGATAGCCATATTTTGGATTGTTTCTAATTTGGCAAGTTAGTGTTATTACATTCTCCATATGTTTCAATGGCATATTCAATCTTTGAACGAACAAACCTCTTGTAAAAATCAAAGAGTATTTTTTGGGAATTAGCCCACTTTGACCCTGCCAGGCGCTTAAGGACGAGTAACCTTTGCATACATGAATTTTTTACACAGTTGACTTGATTTTGCCAAGTAAGTCTTGGATCCAGGTATACTCTTAGAAATTTAGGGGCTACAGTATATTCTATTTCCACATTATTGACAAATAATTTTGGTGGCAAGACAGACTTTTTGTTGTGGAATATGATTGCATTTGTTTTAGACTTGGAGATAGGTAGGGAAAATGCAGCAGAAAAAGTTGCTAATTCATATAATGCTAAGTTAATACTATTGAAAACAAAGTTTACATCTCTACCTGCTGACCAAAGAACTAAGTCATCTGCAAATTCAAGCTTGGATATTAAATCACTGCTAAACGGAAGCTCACTTAAAACTAATAAGAAAAGAAGAAGACTGAATATGGACTGCTGAGGGAGTCCAACATGTTGTGCTGAAATACTGGATAGCTCATTTTGCACCCAGACTTTGTAGCTTCTATCAGATAGATAATTGAATAGGAACTTAATGACTCCATCTGGGAAATCCATCCCTTTTAAAACTTGACAGATGAAATGCTTGCAAACGTGGTCAAAAGCTGATTCAAAGCCAACTGAGACTGCTATCATGATCTCACCGCTATCTATGGCGTTTCTTGCAGCTACTTCAAGCTGGAATACATTGTCTACAGTATTACGCCCCATACAAAAGCCAGCCTGGGAATTAGGTAGAATTCTATTAATTTTCACAAGCCATTCTAACCTCCTATGTCGCATCTTTTCAAAAAGTTTTCCAAGCACTGGTAGTAGTGAGATAAGCCTGTAGGAATTGATTAAATTTGGAGGTGTGCCTTGTTTTCTAATCGGGATTATAACGGCCTGTTTCTATATCCTCGGGAATATTTTTGAATATGAGACGGTGATATATAAGTGACGGTGATAAAGTAGCAGTAGTCACTTTTTGAGAGATTCAGAAAGACGTCAGAGATTTACGTTGAATCACTAAGAAGCTAGAAAATCCTACTAGCAGTGTTCAGGAGGAGGAAGAACACTTAAGCTGTAATTAGCATGCCCTATGTACTACAGAATGGAGAAAAATCTACAATGCTTAAAGGAAGGAATAAAATCCTTGTGGAGAAACAAAACATGTTGTAAGAATGGTAATTTGTTACAAATTTGGTAAGGAGGAATCAAGAAATTTTATTTCTAATAGAAAGGAATGATCAAACTTGTTGTGAGAAAGCCAACTAATTAGCCTAAGCTCCAACTAAAAATTTTAGAGCCAACTAACTTTTTTAGTGGCCTAGCTTGCCCAACTAAAGCCCTTTCGAACCAACTAGGTTTAGCTGGATCCAACGACCAGTCGCAATTTCCTAATTATTAATTAAGAGCTGCCGCAGTTTCAGCAGAAGAGTCTTTGGCCTTGGATGTCGCAAATACCAGCCATCGCATATTGGTAAGATACGTGTTAACTTTCAATTCGAATGCATGATGTTTTATAAGATTGGGACAACAATCTTAGGATGCTTTTTACTTTTCATAACTTTTGCAGGTTTATTCCAAACAATAATGAGAACAGAAGAAAATAAATGCTCTATGACTTACATGTTGGAATATCCTCATTATATAGTAAGTTAAACCAACCCAGCCTCAAAGTGTAGCCTAGGCTATCTAACCTAGCCTATGTTTAGGGGGATACCACCAGATGACTAACTTGACAGTATATATATACACATCTTTAAATAAGCCAACCAGTCTTTTAAGTGTAGGAGTCCAGATGGACATAGCCTAAGGAAACATACCAAGAAAGCAATTCTTACTCCTTAATATGTAGAATAATCCTAGTTAACACATTTTGTAGGGAAGAGCCTTTATCTTCACTTTTTTCCTTGTTTTTCCTAAGAAATTCATGAATTTCTTACAACCTAGGCTATATATTCACAGAATAGGCCTATATGGTAAAGTTCTACCAAACCATATTATTGAGTTAGGAATAAAGTGAATACACCATTCCATGCCTTTTTTTTATGCTGATTACAAATATAATAATCATTTCTATCGGAAATGAATTTCAGCCCCCCCCCCTATAGGCTATATAGGCTACCTAACCTAACCCTGAATTGGCATATATAGGGGAGGGGGGGCTGAAATTCATTTCAGATAGAAATGATTATTATATTTGTAATCTGCATAAAAAAGGCATCGAATGGTGTATTCACTTTTGTCCTAACTCAATAATATGATTTGGTAGAACTTTACCGAATATATACCCCCACCCCCCTAATGTGCAAATAGCCTATGCACCTAGAATTGCATCCTCAATCTAAATATAAAAGCCATTTGCATTACAAATGAACTTTATTCCCATATTAGCCATATGGTGAATATCCATGTCTAGGCTAACAAATCTACCAAGTTGAAAAATTTTCAGCTTCTTAAATAGTTCAAACTATAGGAGATAAATGAAATTATAATTTATCCTCAAATCATAATTGCCAGCAAGGTAAGGTGGTGATAACATTCTGTAGATTTGTTGGTGGTGGTGGTATGTCAATTTCAGTTAATATTTGTGTCCCAATTCACCTTCCAGTTGACACTGGTCAATCATTGATGACTGTAGCTTTTAATGAGTCTAGAGTAGCTGCCCATGACAGTCTAGAGATCATTCATGTAAAATAACTACAGTGGGATCTCACAGTTGATGATATCAGGATGAACAAAATGTGCACCTGGCATTAGGTAACACACTAAGCTAGGGAAGAAAAAATGGTAAATATTTATTGGCTGCTCTCTTTAGAAAAAAGGAATCTTCAGCAAGGTTCTATATAATCAGCTGTTGATAATTATTCTACTAAATCCAAGATCAGATTTGCTTTGAAGACTACTAGTAAATATTGCTCATGGAACTTAAAGACATTATCTATAGTGATTCATAGGTTTTTACTCCTGGTACAAATTGGAAGTGGTATAGGTGTATGATGTCAGATTGTCCCTTATGCTGTATTTGGTGTTGTGGATTAATTTTAACCAAAGCAAATCATGACGCTCTTTGAAATATTAAAAAAAAACATCTTTCTGCCCTTGCCTGTTTATGATCAAGGCAAGAATATATATATGATTTGTCAGAGACACTGAATAGTTTTGATTTGTTAACATAGAGAGTTAGGTAGTAGCAGAGTTCAGATACTATATCATTTATATGAATAATAAACATTGTTGGCCCAAGAACAGTTCCTTGTGGAACACACTGAGGACTTTGGAATTCCATGAATAAGCAGGAACACCATCTGCTGTGAAGAGTTGTACCATTTAGGTTCTACTAACCAGGAAGTCCATTATCCAATCTACTAACTCTAGATTTATTCCTACTGCTCTTAACTTTGACTAAAGCCAATTGTATAGATGCCTATACAGAGTTTTAGGTCTGTCCAAAAGAATCAAGCCCATAAGAAAGCCTTTGTCTGGAAGTTGGGTAATCTGCTCATAAGTATCTAAGAAGTTAGTTTCTACCAGTTTTCCTGGTTGGAAACCATGTTGGCTGTCAGAGATGATACTATTTTGAGTAGGTATTGAAGAAAAAAGTAATATATAGACAATGCACAGAAAACATAACTTGGGCTATATTTTTGCAAATTAGAGGTGATATTAAAGTGAAGTGCTTTTAAAGAATTCATTTTACAATTCTTTAAAGTTACTTTAAGAATTTCATAATATTTATTTTTGAGGAGGTGCAATTGTAATCTAGGACCAAAATGATTTTGGAAAGTGTATAGTAAAGGAAGGCAACATGATAATCTGATTAATAAAACCTCCTACATATTATAAAGTAAGAATTTCAATATTTCAGTGTTTTCTTATAGTTTTTACATATTTTTAGGGCTATATATATATATATATATATATATATATATATCTGATATATATATA
>JAQQPU010028953.1:0-10320 GCA_029168905.1 Artemia sp. Kazakhstan ARC1039
CTGTTCGTTTTAAGTTTTAATGTCGCTCCTTACTTTCAGTTTAATGAATTACGTTCCTTACGTTCAGTCTAGTAGAACACTGCCGTCGGGTGTGATTTCCCAATAGGTTTCAAATTGACTCTGTGATATTAGCGTGATACTCTCAGTCAAAGCATCGGCAAATGTACACTCTAAACGTACATTCCCTGTTCGTACTATGCTCATATCCTGAGTACCCGACAAGTCCAAAACAATTACCTCATGATTTTTTGAAAACATTGAATCGGTTATTCCATTTTCAAATAGTTGAGAGTCATGATCTAGGGATTGCATGGTCAACTCATACAGAGTTCTATAGGATTTTTTGTCAAATGATAGAGTGTACAGTGGAAACTTTGCACACAAGGCTAGATAGACCGTAAAAATTAGAATCATGGGGGGATTCAGTCCAGGATCCAACGGCACTGCCACTCTTCAAAAAGGCCAAAGCCAATTTTGATGGTATTTCTCCATTGATAAATGATGAATCGGTATAGCTACGAGAGCCGGTGGCAATGTGACGTTGATTTTTGATTGTATGGGGGACAAGAAGTTTAATGTTGTTGCCATTGGCTCTTAGCTTTTCCACTGCCAATGCAACAGAGCTCATAACCTGTTGTTTTCGAACGTGGAGAATTGCCGATGTGATAATGACATTTGCATCGGGTGCTGCAGGAAGTGTTTTTCTCAAAATGAAATTCGATGGGGCCAGTTGCAACTTTATGTCAATCTTGACATTGGGGGGTAACCATTGAGATATATTGAATATCTCATGATTTAATTTTCCAACCAGATGATACTCCTGGCTCACTGCAGTAGTCAACTCACCGTCAGTATCAACACCTGATCGATATTCATAGCCCAATAATTGTCCTCTCAACTCCTCGTATGTCTTTGGTGTCATCATCATAAATTGTATGTAGCTTGCATAGTTGGATAAATTATTGATAGTGCTCACCACTGTTCCATTAATAAATACATTAATTTGTTTGAACAGATTGTGTAGAATACAGTTTTCGTAGGAAAGACCATCAGCAGCAGTTGGAGTTGTATTATCTGACTTTTTCTTCACCGCAACATTTAATTCAATAAATGTTGATGACAAATCAATGAAATAGTCTTCATTGGAAAATATTTGAAAGTGTATATTTTCCGAGAGGGGTTGTTGGGGATGAAATTGTTCATAATAGCAATACTTGACACTGACATGAACATTTTCAGCATTGAACAGATTCAATGAGGAACTGATTGATGGATGTCATTCCTTGTGAGGGAGATAAGTCATCTTAAGAGAAGAAATCCTTCTTTGATCTAACAATCTTTTTCTTTTTCTTCTTCTTATTGGTCTTCCTTGTTTTATTCCTCAAAGTCCTTGTTGATGTCCTTTGCTTCCCGCCTGGGTAGAGACTGATGAGTGAATGAGGCGCATGCATCCTTTTCAATCCCTCCCCATTTTGCCGAGATTTTAATTGCTCGCCAACGGCTCTTGCTGAAGATCTAATATTTTCCTTAACACTCTCCTTGAAATTCTTGCCCGACCCCCAGTCCTGTAGTGTTGAGGCAGCAAAATTTGATGCAGCAGGTACAAGATATTTTCTGGCAAGGGGTAGAGCAGAACGAAATAGCCTAGCAAACCAGCTACCAAGACCATAGCAAGACATTCTAGTACGCCCCTTGTAGTAGTCCAATCCATTGCCTATTTGACGTGGATTCAGAGCACCAACATAGCAATCGATATCAGGAAAGACAAATGGAATTCTTCTATTGTTCATTTTTGGGCCTGCTGTCTCCGGCAAGGGGTCGAAAATGACATGTAATCACTGCTAAACCTTTTGTTATTGCTAGAGGATCACCCAATTCACTTCTTAGTGTTAACTGACAGAATTCCAAATACGAAGTGTTTACAGGAACATACTGAAGATGCTTTATATTATAGTGATGAACAAGTTCATTGTTTTTTTTTCGTTCAAGAACACGTAGGAGGGGGATGCATAGAGAAATATGCAAGAGTCCGAGGCGAAACCAGGTGGATAATAAGCAAAAATAACTTGATCCATCCCGTAAACGGTGCCAGCATTTTCCCCATTGATCATATTCTGTTTAAAGCCAAGAACGTCTCTCAGATTATCTTGAGAATAATTATTTCACTGTCAACAGGTGAGGTAATGTAAATCCTATCGTGTTCCAATGAATAATTAAAATGAAATGTACCACTCCTACGATATGAGATTTTTTTATTGATTGCACGACACAAATCTCTCATATCATCATATTCAATATATTTCAATTTGACATGTGGATATTCGCTAGATTTAAGTGCTTCAACCCATTCATAGTCGACAAAGAGTGACCAATCGAATGGTATAACTTTTATATCATATACACGATCCTTTCTCAGGATGTCATAGGTATTTTTGAGAATACAATCGAAAAGAGCCACTTCATACGCACCGTCAAATTTGATGGCGGGGGAGAGTTTCGTCCAAAAATCACTTGTCTTATTCAATTCGTTGTAGAGAGGATCGGAAACGTTGGACATAAAAATTACATAGAAATTATTGGGCATTGTAAATATCTTCAACACCGATCCAAGAATCAAAATCAGAGTTGTATCGTAGCCACCGAACAAGTAACTGTTTCCTACCCCTGTGAGTACGAGTCTTTAATATCTTTTCAATTTGATAGATTTCACTATTATTTTTAACTTTTTGTAGTTCGTAGTCATAAAAGCCGCCGAGAATCTCTTCATCTTTGGTATCACGCAAACGATTAGTTATGGGTTTAGCGCCTAGGATTTTTGTCACTTTAAAAAGTTCTGTGGACCACAAGTAATTACTCTTTTCAAAAACATTAGTTGTCCTATTAATTCGAACAGTATCACCTACATTGAATTTTTTCTTCTTGACACTCGTTTCATTGGAATATTGTTTAAGAAAAGTGTCAATTGCATCATGATCAGAATGATGAACTTCCGTTGGGGTTGAATTGGACAATGATCGATGAGGTCGTTGATTATAAATCAACATGATTTTATCTAAATCATGAATAAAAGCAGATGTATTTTTCAATGTACAATATCTTGAAATTAAAAGTCGAATAGTTCTTATCAATCGTTCGGCCAATGCAGCCTTTATAGGGCTATGACTATGATAGAGCATTGTATTATATTTCGTTAGTACTTTTGCAACATGGGAATTAACAAATTCATTACCGCGATCCGTTTGAAATTTTTTTTATACGAATCCTGTTCGAGAATACTTTCAATAGCCTGAGCAACTTCAACACCTCTCTTCGAGCGCAATGGAATGGCATATGCATAGCGACTAAAAACACTGATTGCAAGTAGAATATACTTGTACGGTGTATTGTGACGTCTTTGAATCTCATCTAAAGTTAGGAGATCTGCTTGCATTATATGCAATGGGAAAAAAGGCTTTAGTTTTTCGATAATAATTAGCACGAAGTCTATGATTTCTATGCAGAGTGTAACTTGATTCATTTTGTAGATAGTCTTGTGTACTTTTAGCGTGAACACCAGTGACATTGGAAAGAGTGGTGGGAGAACTTAAACTCCCCACTTTACCAATATTTTCATAAACACGTTTCAGAACTTCAACCATTTTGAATGTAAATGTGTAGTGTAACGTCCGCTACCCTTTTGTATACTGGTGATTGGTGGTGGTGACGTTGACTTGATACGTCTTCACTTTTGTCTAGCTATCACCGGTGTGCTGCTGCTCCTTATTGTCAAGTTTCCACTAGGTGTGCTAGTATTTTCCAAAATTGATTTAAAATCTTCTTCTTCTTCTTCTTCTTCTTCATGTTCATATTTTAATGGTGTTGTTGATGCATGTTCATTTAATTTTCTTAGAATTTGCCTATTGCTAATAAGGTTTTTGGGAAAGTTGTATTTAGAAAGTTGTATAGATGAGCTTCAAATGATAATAGTCCTTTACGATTTGTAACCATATCATAGATTAAATCAAGTATATTATAGCTCTTGCCTTGAATTACAATCTCTTTCCCATTGCCATCAACTCGAATATGATCTTGACCACTGTCCATGAGATAAGTCATGAGTCGTTTACTTTGTTCACGATATGAGTGGGGCATTAGATTTCCAATTTTCGATACAATTGAATCCAATTCCTCCCTCTTTAATTGTGTTCCAGCAGCAGCAGCATCAGCAGAATCTTGAGGAGATCATTCTTTTTTGTGATCAATACCACTGGCCTTCGCACGATAGGGCTTATGTTTGTCCACTCGGCGAAGTGCATCTTGAAGTAAAAGCAGTTTTTTATCATCCTCAATATTCTCGTTGTCAATGAATTTACTCAGATTGTCCTCAAAGTGTTCCACGGGTGAGAGAGCGAGTTCTATTGGAGTCAATTTATAGTGTTTGGCCATTCTCTCTCTAGAGAAAACTGTTTACAAGTCTTGCAATTATCGGTAGTAAAAGTGTGAAAAAGCTACCGCCCGCCTGAAGAAGTCGTTTCCTTTTAAAATTCTTTCCTTTGTTTTTAGAGGCCAATGTACGTACAATGGAACGATGTTGCTTTGCCTGTTGCTTAACTACTTCTGGCAGTTGAACATTACCCTCGGTCAAATTTAAACAAAGTTCAGATATTAGATTAATGAAATCATTGTCAACACCATGTTTGAGTATGGCTTTCCTAAGTGGGGGTTTTGAAGTGCTTAGAGCTGAAAATAAATGTCTATTTTCATGTAGTTTCTTCAGTGTCATGATAGCAACTAATAGCCTTTTTTAGTGTTCACGGGGAGATATACTGTAATTTCATTGTCAAAAATATCTGTGACTACACGCAAATCCTCGGGTGTATTTTGATTAAGATCCAATAGGATATAGTCGTAGGGTTTATTAGTTGCCTGATTGTACGCTGAGAGCAGAAATTTGGGGGCACCTGGATAGATTTGTTTATTGAGAGTTATTAGGGAGCTAGAATCACGAAAAACTCTGTAGATGATACAGTAGGTGCAGTTCAATGCAAGTTTTCGCATACATTTGCTCTGATGAAAGAGATTGTGTAGAACCAGAGTAATGGAAATCTGTTCATGATGAGAGCGAACGGTGAACAATTGCAGCATTTCCTGGGACCATTGTTCAATAGATTCAGCCAGATCGTCAATAATCAGCCAAGAGTTTGGTTCAATAATGTTGAAAACATCAAGTCCCTGTATGAATTGTATCTGCACCAATCCCGCTGTGCCAATTGCTTTTATTTTATCGTATGACTCCTACCAAATACTGTAACAATAGTAGATTTTTTTCGGCTTTTTCACAAACATTTTATCACAATTTTTAATTATTTTAGTTAAGAGTGTTGTTTTGCCCGACATTGACGGTCCACACAGAAATGATCTGAATTGTGTTTTAAATTGATACATGTTCCCTTCAACAGTTCACTTAGACAACTAACTGTAGACTTTAGTTGTCTAATGACTAAATAATTTCCCTATTACTACTAGTCTGTTCAAGAACAAAATCAATAAAGAATCGTATTTCTTGTATTATAAACAGCACTTTACAGAAAACAAAGAAAAATACACTTTTTAAATTTATTTATAAAAAATGCACTAGAAAAAAGCACTTAAAATAATATCCCTTTTTTTTCAATGCAACATGTATATTTACAAAAGCACAAAAAAATCTGCTCTAAGTAAAAAAAAGAGAAGATAACTTTGATAGTGGCAGTGCACCCCCCGCTGGCGGCCGCCCCTCCGGGCCACGAGGCCCCCCCCCCCAGGGTTTGGGGAAATTTTTTTGGACTTTACTCAAACTGAGACTTTCCCTATGGCTAGCACATTCGGCTCGGTCGGAAGTTGAATAGTGTCTAAGGGGGAGGGTAGTCACACCGTCTTGAAAAACATAGACCTTGTCGGAAATGGTTCTCATGGCAATTTTTTATACATTTACAGTAAAGTTCCTGTAGTTGAGTGAACGAATTGCCAGCGATTTGGCTCGTGGAATTGTATTTTAAACAATACAATTCCTATAGATGTCCATGTCGAAATTCTTATCCACATAGCGCGTGGGTACTCCTTTGCAACGTTTCTTGATTTCCTCGTCTTGTGTCTGTATAAAGGACACTTTTGGACTTACAAACATACCACGGGAAATCATGTCGCTACCCGTTTCTGATTTAAAAAATAAAAGCTGATTTGGCGCCCGACGTTTCACTAGCTCTTTGTAAAGCCCACTCCAATTGGTGTAGTCCATCCGTGAGCTGATGATTTCACCGTGTGCCAAATCATCAAGTAGATTTGGGGTTTTTACTTTTAGCAGTAGAGAATCTGTGTCCCCGTAGCAGACCTCTACTTGCCCCTTCTCCGGCCACTGTACCCTAGCCACATTGTAGTAGAATTCCAACATGAGCTTTTTAGAGATCTCCAAGATCGCACTGCCTGCAGCAATATTTTTATTCAGGACAAAGCTTCTTTTTTTCTATTCAATAGTACCATGTCTGGGCCAATGATTGTGAAGGAAGTGAAATTTGGATCGGCAATAATTCGAGCACATTGTTCGGGATCGGTCACGACGTCACAACGATTCCTATTGCGAACACTCGCACATTTTACCAAAATCCAAATTCCAAATGAGCTTATAAATTTCTTTTTCGGCTTTCGATTTGCGCTTCAGAATGTTTCTTGACAAAAGTGTCAACAAACGTTTTCAGATAGGGTTTTTGACTAAGCTGGAGGGCTCTATGAACCTTTGTGACGTTGAAACCGTTGTGGCACATCCATTTTAAAGCCACATGGTATACAACAATATTTTTTTTCGGCAGAAGGTCAGTAATAAGTTTTTGTTTTAAAGGTGACCAATGCAATCCGTCCACCTTGACTATACGCCTATTGCGGGGGCTCAAAGAGTCCCTAGTCAAAGGTCTATTGATGCACGGAAAAACAAAATCCTTTACTGAATCGTGAAGCTCAACTGGTATCTCCCCATCAATTTCAAAAAACCATCCAACCGGCCCATTCTCCTCAACACTGTCAATCTTGTGGAAATGGGGAGCTTGAGGGTCATTGAGCCATTTATAGTCATCGCAGGGTAGCGCATAATGGGACATGGCTGAGGGGTAGAGAGAATTCATATCAAGGAAAACTGCATCCGATTTTGTCCCCGTCTTCTCTCCAGTTGGATCAGTTTCCAAGATACGATCCCCGTGAAAAACCTATCCACCCCTCATTGACCTCTCAGTGAACAGGTGCTGATCGATGTCGGTGATTAGCCCAATTTTTTCCCCGCTAATTTTTAGGATGAGGTCCATTACCAGATGAGGAGATGAAAAATAATATCCTAAATCAAGATTAAATGCCCCATAGATTTTGTCCGTATTTTTACACATAATGTCTAACAAAGTTAACACATCACAAATAGCATGTACTTTCAAAACGTGTTTAATCACTTTATAGGTTTTTGCATGCTTTTTTGCAATGTCCATGTGAAACTGTGTGAGGGAGTTCTGACTCTCTTTGAAAAGGTTTAGAGCTGTAGGCAAATTCATTATAAGCATTCTACTGTTCTACTCAAAGATCTTTTTTCGGGGGGGGGGGGGGGCTTACAAAAAACACCTAAAAAAAGTATACAAAATTTTTTATATCTATTTTTGTTACGTTTTTACGAGTCAAATAAACATTTCGGGAGGGGTTCAAACTCCCTAATCCCCCTTCTAGGTACGGCATTGCCCTTTTTTAAATAGCAGTCAAGTTGTTGAATTTCAAGTAGAATAATATTATCGTCAAATTTAAGAGCACAATGAATTATGATTCTTAGACTAAAATAAATTTCAAAGGCGTTCGAGAGTTTGTGATAAGGTCTATTGTATGCTTGCTGAATTAAAGAAAAATACAAACTAGATTGCCCCGTGATCCCATTTTTCTTCGCCAAAGGGCGCTCCTGAGACAAATTGGCATTGGTAGAACATGCTTTTTCCTGCAACACTAACGCCAGCTGAAGATTTACTTAAGAGCTCCAAATTAGCTACGGAGATAATAAAGATGCCTTCATTTTCTAATTGTTTGCAAGGGCTTGGCGTAAGAATATTTTTTTTTAACTTTTTTAACTCACTTTGTGATCTAGCTAAGGAACGCTCAAAAAATTTGGTTTGAAAATATAATTTTTTAAAATCGGACCCATTTCCCTAAAATTACCCCCCCCCCCCCTAGGGCTTAATAATATGTGCCAGCTTTTGGTATAAATTGCGATTTTTTTTTATTTTTCGATTTAGAATCGAAAAACCCCAAACCGTCTAATTTCTTCAGCTTTTATGCAATTGATTTGTATGGAAATAAAAGTTGAAGTACTTTCAAAGTAAAAAGACCGAAATAGACTGTAAAAAGTAAAAAGTCAGACAGTAAAAAGACCAAAAAAGGCTACACTGTAAAGTTAAAAGCCTCATCCATCCCAAAAACTGCACAAGCAATTGCTTTGTAATACCCTGTCTACGCGGTCTGATACAGAATTTGAGATCACGTTACATAAGTTTGAATTATAATACGCAGCAAATTATTTTAATATCTTTGCCAACAGGTAGTAAAATTTGACGAGAAAGGTACTAATCATCCTTGCGTAATAACAATTTTAGTGTGATTACTAGCTTTTTTGTGATCTTTAAGAAATTAGTGTTTTGTAATTTTAATTTTGTAAAAGTACAAAACAGTTCTGACGTAACAGTTTTATCACATTTTACACATAACTCATATACATATAACTTACATAAAATCTTAATTTTTTAAATTATATTATCAATTTGTTGTTACATTATTGTTTTACTTGAGTTCTGTACCAAATTAAAAAAATAATTTGTTAGAATTAACAAGTATACAGCTTATAAGTGTGCAAAAATTTTCAATGCACGAAATTTAAAGCTGGACATTTTTTCGAAAAATTACTTTTTATTTTTCAAAAATCTGGAAAATCAGTTACCTCATGCAGCCTTGTCTTGGCTGTCTGTCTCGATGATTTGAAATATCTAAGTGGGATTTTGTAGAAAAAAGGGCAAAACTGAATAGATCAATTAGATATTTGTCCAAAAATTTTCTGATATCTTAGAAATTTCAGCAAACTGTCTGGAAATGTAGTAAAATATGAAAGTGTTCCAACCCATAAAATTTATAGTGCAAAAAAAATATTTTGAATACACGATTTCGCTCAAATCCCAAACGCTGTCTTTGGATTTCTTGATAGTTTAATACCAATCTTATAAAAGGAGAAGAAAGAAAAGGTAAGGCAAGGATATTTAAATGGGATTCTACAACTAGGGTGAAACTGATAATTGCTAGAAGATACTTTTCCAAAATGTTTCTGACATATAAAATTCGGCGAAAATGCTCTATTAATAATACAAAATGTGAAAACAGGAAAGTAAGCAGGATTTTTTTTTACGGGAGATGGATGGATCCAGGAATAGAAAGCAAATTTTATTCTATAATTTGAATAAAAAGTTCTCCATAAATTTTGGAAAATTTAGGATTTTGCTAGAGACCGAGTCCAAAAGATCTTTCTTGTTTACATTTTTACGTGAAACTTCGTGCCCCATTCGATCAATCAATAATCACACGATCAATCACAAACGGATTATTGATCCATGAAGCTTTGCTTGTTGTCCGCCATACAGTAACATAAAAAGAACCGAAAATACCATGAATAATAGCAAAATAACACAACACTTTTAAGCATTCATTCCAGGAATATATCCAAGAATTACACTAGAAAACAGTAAAAACACTTAAAAAACAACTAATAATAATAATAATAATTAGAATCAAAACAAAGAAAGTAGAAAAAATAGAAAAGGATAAATTGGCATGAGACCAAGAAAGAGAAAAAAAGGCAAAAAGGTTAATAATTACGAAATTTTCTGTAAGTGGTTTAGAAGAAGAGGAGGGAAACATCAATTGGGATGGAATTCCAAGTTGAAATATACCGAAAAACGGGGGAATTTTTGACGGCCATCGATGAACGTTTAGGTATGACAAAACCTCAGCGAAGAACAACATAGCAATGGGAATTTCCTGCGAGACGAGGACAGGGTAAACAGAGAATGACAGTGACGGTTCTAGCCTCTCTTTTGCCCTGGTCAAAATCTTGATTAGTGCCCCCCTGTCTCCCACAAAATTTTTAGGCCAAATTTTTACTAGATTTTCAGTTGTTAACAAAATTATTTTCAATCTAACTATTTTTATTATTGTTTTTAATTATTTTCACTCTTTAATTTTTTTCGTTAATTAATTGATAATTTATTAGTTATTTTCATTTATTAACTGCGTCCTTTATTT
>JAQQPU010028957.1:0-10317 GCA_029168905.1 Artemia sp. Kazakhstan ARC1039
AATCGTTTATTAATGTCCATACCTTCTTAGGAGATCCATGCGCGCTATTGAATGCCTTCAAATAGTAGAGCTGTTTAGCAGACCTGAGAGCTTTGGTTAAGCAATTTCTGTAAGCTTTAAAAAAGGCTTGATTTGTTTCATCTGGATTCGATAGATATATTTTATACAGCCTGTTCTTTGATTGGATCGACCTTAGTAGTCCTCGTGTAACCCAAGGCTTTTTAGATCTGTTGTAACGTCTTAGACGGGTTGAAGACATCGGACAAGCCACATTAAGTGCTGTGGTAAATTCGTTGACAAAATACTGTGAAGCTTGATTTACATCCTCGCAGTCTAAGCACGGAGAGGGGTCAATTTTAAGCAGCAGTTCATTCAACCGCTGAACAGATGTAGCATCAAGCCTTCTAGTTGTTTTGATCGGAGTCGCCGTTTGTCGCCCAGTTTTTATCTCCATCAAAAGCATAAAGTGGTCTGACGTGTCATCGATAATAACATGACACGAATCAAATTCCATATTCAGAAAAATATTGTCGATTACCGTTGCTGTCGAGCTTACAACTCGAGTTGGAATACGACAAGCTGGGAGAAGCCCCAGCGAAAGACAAAGTGTCAGAAAATCAACAGCCGAAGGCGAATATTGTGTAGATGAAAGATCATGACCAGCATTACTTATATCAATATTAAAATCCCCAATGTACATAATCTTCCGACTTCGCTCGATTGCGATCGAAGAAAACGCTTCCAGCTTACTTATGAAATGTTGCACCGAAGAGCTAGGTGGTCTGTAAAACAAACAACACAACACTTTTTCATTACCAAAATCAAGCTCGACAACCAAAAATTCAAACAACATTTCCTCATACATAGAATCAAAATCCGAAACAATCCTGTAAGTAATATCATTATGAATAAAAAAACCAAGGCCTCCTCTCGATCTGTCATTCCTAGTCTTAGAAATAAAATTGTAACCGTTAATATTCGCTAGGTGACTAGTTGACTCATTTAAGAAAGTCTCACATACAGCTAATACATCAACTCGGTAGCATGGAAGGAACGAAGATAAATGGTCCATACTACTCATCAACCCGCAACAGTTTAAACTCGCCAGCCTCACACTACCAGGAGAAACATGTCCGTTAATCTCATTAGGGAGTAAATATTTGTTAATAGGGAGGGAACTAATAGAAATATCATATTCATCATCCGAAAAACCACAATCTGCAGAAATTTTTATTAAATCTAATGGGTCTCTCTCAAAATCTCTCAACCTACTCGATGTCCCATCACCAGTAGAATTAATCATAATCATTTTGACTTACCAAACCGTCTGGTGGGAGTCTGTAGTGATGCGGTAATAAATCATCAACCAAACCTTGATGTGGAAGAGTACGGCACGTCTTGTGAAATATCTGATCTTCAACTGAAAAAAACACACGAAGCAAAAACAGAACCTGATTTCTAGGCCTATGGAAAATAGAAAAAAAGAATAGCGACGATGAAGCATAATCTGGCATGGCAGACTTAACAAGTCGAAGTCGCATTGAGCACTGAACACAATAAGAAAGAAAAAAACAACGAAAAGAAAAAAACCAACACTGACTAGTGGTCATTTTCCCAATCATGACACACACCAACAAAATGAACTTGTTTCATCTCTCGATCGCGGACGTATTTCATTAAACAAATAAAACAAATAATGGTCCGCGTATACACTACAAACAAACTAATTAATCTTTTCCCAGTCAGAAGAATCACTTTTTTTCACTTCTAGCCATAAGTTAATACCCTTATGACGCACTCTGGATGAAACGATATGTTTCGACTCTTTCATTTCTTGTGCTTTCGAGAGTAGGGAGTTTCGAATCATGTTGAGAGCAGGGGGCAGGTCTGTAGAGATTATAATCCCACTACCTTTTAGCTTTTTAACATTGTTCATGATCGACTGGACATCACTCTCCGAGCTTAGTGAAATAAATACGGGGGACTCCTTGCGTCGGCTATTTTGCTTGCTGCGCCTATTTGTGATGTTTGCAGCCCGTGAAGAAATCCGATAGCACTTAGTCATAGATATGTCACTAGTTACACCCAGCTTTTCGCTAACTAATTTAATGACGCTATCTTCAACTTTCTTGTTAGGCTCTTCTGCCGGTAAACCATGCACAATAAGGTTCAGACGGCGATCTTTCACGTCGATAAGTAGTAGCTGTTTTTCCAGGGCCTGGTACTTGTCGACATACTCGTCGATAGTTTTCTCAAAGTTATTAAGCCTCACATCTCGGTCGGCAGCCTCCGTTCTCAGCGACGCGATCTCAGAAGTAATTCCGTCAAGCTTATTATTTAATTCTGTCTGCGTAGCAATAATAGAATCCAGTTTTCCGCTCAAAACTTTTCTGAACTCGTCGAACGATTTTTGTGTAACATTAGCCATGATAAATCTCGATTATAAATCCGCTTCGGGAGAATTGGGGATTAGCAGTTCATTCGAAATAGCATCAAAAGGGACTTACTGGCAAGGGGGGTGTGTGGATACCCCCCGCTAACCAAATATAGCACGATTAAATCAGCTCTTGACTCCTACAGGCAATGCATCAAACAGGTTTGGTCAATTAACTATAAATAATTCAAGTTCAAAAATGTTGATTATGATAAGTCCATAGGGAATCACAATTGAGTCTTACTGTATAATGAGATTATATCCAGACTTGATTCTGTTGACTATGATAAGTCCGTAGGGAATCACAATTGGGTCTTATTGTATAATGAGATTATATCCAGACTATATCCAACAGAGGTGTTTACAGTATGAACTCCCAAACAAGACTGATGATCCAGGAATTGCCTTTATTACATTTTAGTAGCCAAAAATCCTTTCCCTGTGAGAAAATCTCATCGCCAGTGCACTTGAAATCAAGAAATTTTTTCGATATTTCTATCTAAACATTGCGGTGTAACCCTTTTGAAATTGCAGTGACCAACCTTGGGTCAATATTTATTTTTTTATTTTTTTCCTTTTTTTGCATGAAAAAAGTCACAAGTCTGGTTGGATTGCATACGATGAAGTAAAAAAAAAAAAATAAAAAGGATGGTTTTAGTAAAAAAAAAATTTGTCCAGAGTATAAAAATTTGTTATATCGGTATTCCCTTCTGTGCGTAAGGCTGTATATAAAACTTTTGTGCTCCTAATAGTCCTCTAGTGGGTCTCTCCCTTCACATTTACATATTCAAATTTCTCTCATAGAATGCAGGTTAGAACGGTTATAATATAAATTGGAGAACCTCTAGCTTCAAGCCTTCTAGACATAATTTGGTATGCTATATACCAAAATCATTTTTTAGCTTACACAGTTACTTTCTTAGATATTTCAGATTTAAATTTTTGAAATAAATTCCACGCAGAAAAAGTTCAAAATGAAGTTCTTTTTCACTTCCCTAGGTTGTGAAAACGATCACAGATTAAAAAAAAAACAGGTTAAACTAAAACTTAGAACATTTATAAAATTAAATCATAAATGAGGGTCAGAGAAGTCATTCTTAAACAAAAGAATCTACTTGTTCGATTCACAAGAATAACTCTGAAAAAAACTTGAGGGACTGACAGACCACTCCATATTAGACAAAAATCTTCCTAGTAAGCTAAAAATACGGTAGCAAAAGCCTAAAATCCCTAGGTCTGGTTTAGCCCAGAAGCAGCAATCATGTGCAATTAGAAGTGTTTCGTGAAGGATATGGAATACTGACGGTGGGCATCCAAAGTAGAGACATATTGTTTCTTGGGGTCTACTAAACATGAAATGGATCTCAATACGCATGACAGTAAAATAATAATCATTAATATACCTTATAGCTGCACCAAACTGCAAAATCAACATTCCATTCGTGCAGAGACAGCGGTACATTGCCAATGGCATGAGCCAGATCCCATCCCACAATACATCCTTTCTTTTTGGCTGCTTCTGTAATGACTTTCATGTCCAACTTCTGACCTGAAAAAAAAAACACTAGAATTCACAACTGGAAAATACCACAAAAAGAGAGTTTATAGCGTAAAGGAGAATCTAGCCGGAAAGTTTATAGCCTATCAATAAACTTAATATAGTATCTATATCCTGGCTACGTTACTAAGGGTGGAGCATTCCAGCCCCCTACTATACTTCCGGGCTGAAGGGCCAAGAAAAGGTCATCAGCACCGCTGGTTTGGACTGTAGAATCTAGTAACACTTTACCTTCACCTTCCCATGGGTTATCTAACCCCAGTAACAAGCATGGCTAGTCCTGTAGTTAGCTTACAGCATTAGCTCAGTTAACTTAGTTGTCTTATTGTAACACCATAAAATAGAGATAATGCATCGCACAGTGGGCAAAATTGAGAAATTAAGACAATTAGAAAAAGCAAAAGACCCCCCAGGCTAAAACTGATACTGTAAGGATTTCTCCTATAGGTTCTCGTATTTCTAGGGGATTCTCCTCTTTATGAATTTTTTCGAACGTATGTCGAGTCTCCTGTCCAAGTAAATTCTGACATTTGTAACGGCTTTGAATAAACATCTGTAAGTAAATTTTAACTCTTTTTTCTATCGTATATCCAAATTAAAACACGTTCCCAGCAGAAACAAGCTTCAGCGGTTGAAAGTAGCTAGATAGCATAGAAAATGAAGGCAAATACATTATTATGAAAGAAAATACATAAAACCAAGGGTAGGGCTGATAATTATTATTTGATGCAACTAAATTAAACCTTGTTATTGCAGGAATTATGTTTTTATTTTTAACTTCCGATAGGAAAAAAGTACAATTTATGCGTAGAATCCAAATATTTAATTTCATATATTGGAATAACAAACAAAAAATATTTATAAAATAATTGGTAGAGAAAGCAAGAGAAACGGCCAGAAGAAATAGTCAAATTGAAAAAAAAAATCCAGCAGGTCCTAAAATCCCTATCAAGTTTCAAATTCTCTTTTAAATCGTGCAGCATTTTTCTTGACTAAATATGCCCATTTTCCTTGATCGAATCAATTTCATTCTTCATTGTCATTAAAAAAAAACTTTCAATTTTCAAAAACAGTATTTTCAATTTTTCTGGAATACACACGTCTTGTGGATTAAGGATCACAGATTACCAAAGGTCATCCATTTCGGCCATCCATTTAAAATCTGGCTACCCCAAATGGGGAGGGAAAGAGGCTGCAATAAGAGACTTAAAGGAAATCGGAACTTTTCAGGAGGTATAAAGATAGAAAGCTTTGGATAGATTGGGATTAAGGAGGAGCGTACTGAGCTGTGTTGGCCTCGGGCGGCGTGGTGCTGCAGTGAGTTGTTAGCAGTAGCAGTAGTAGTATTAGTAGCAGTAGTAGTAGTAGTATTTGTAGTAGTAGCACTAGCAGTAGTAGCAGTAATAGTAGTAGCAATTGTAGTAGTAGCAGTAAAAGTAGTAGCAGTAGTAGTAACAGTAGTAATAGTAGTAGTAGTATATCTTGTGCAATAAAACATAGTGTCATGAACATTGTTTGAAATCCACAACTACACGTAGCCTTAAATGGCTGTAAAAAAATTCGTTGCTTATTTTAATTAAATAAAACAAAATTTCAACTAAAAGTAAGGAGCAACATTAGAACTTAAAACGAAAAGAAATTATTACGTATATAAGGGGGTTTTCCCCCTAGTCAATACCTCGTTCTTTACGCTAAACTTCGAATTCTGTTACAATTCTTTAAGAATGACTCCTGAATCACAAAGGCCGTTTAACTAGAATAAATAGCTTTTTTGAAAGTATTAAAAAGAACTTTAGCGCAAAGAGCGAGGTATTGAGTAGGGGGAGAAGCTCCTCATATACGTAACAATTTCTGTTCGTTTTAAGTTTTAATGTTGCTCCTTACTTTCAGTTGAAAAAACTTGTTTTTCTTATTTAATTTCTGATCGTTTTTTCTAAATAATTCTGGGAAATCCGGCGCCCCCTCATAGAAATGTCCCTTTCCCCATGAAAATATCCTCCATGGAGAGATCCTCCCACGTAGCCTCCTCCTCCACCCCCCACCAGAAAAATCCCTTCTGAAAACCTCTGTATACTTCCCAATAACCAATGCTATATGTAAACAATGGGCAAAGTTCACAACTTGCATCACTTTCTCCGGAGACTGGGGGGGGGGTCATAAGTCATCCTCAAAGACATATTTATTAGATTTTCGACTATGCTGAACAAAATGGCTATCTGGAAAAAATGGAAAAAATGAGCATGTTAGTGGGCCTGGTTGCCCTCCAATTTTTCGGTCACTTAAAACGGGCACTAGAACTTTTAATTCCCGTTTAAATGAGCCCTCTCGTGATATTCTAGGACCACTGGATCGACACGATCACCCCTGGGAAAAAGAAAACGCACAAATAAACAGGCATTCGTGATAATTCTTCAGAAAAAAAAAATGCAAAATTCTACATTTTCGCAAATATAAGCTTGAAACCTCTACAGTAGGGTTTTCTGATACGCTGAATATTATAGTTTGATTTTCATTAAGATTCTATCATTTTTAGGATTTTTTTCTCCTTTTTTCAAAAATAAGGTAAATATTTTTAGGCTTGTAACTTTTTATGGGTAAAACTAAACTTGATGGAACTTATATATTTGAAATCAGCATAAAAATCCAATTCTTTTGATGTATCTGCTGGTATCGAAATTCTGTTTTATAGAGTTTTGGTTACTACTGAGCGGGGTCGCTCCTTACTTATAGTTAGTTACCACGAACTGTTTGAAATTCAAGCAAAGCCATATTAGGTCATGGAAAATAATATTCCTCATTTTGTAGTCCCAATGTTAGGGTTATTTTCAAATAAACTATCCATGAATATTATCCTAATCCTTGCAATCATTTTTTCTTTATTAAGCTACCCTATAGTCTACAATGTGCAAAAAATGGAAATTTTAAAACATAAATGTAGCATTGCGTCCCATAAAATTTGAATCAAATTAAAACAAATAGTGATTACCTGTGTAGTATTGGACTCCTGGAAGTAAAACCAATGCTATAGATTCTCCTTCTTCGTCAAGAACTCGTAAAATATCTTCTGTTCTAATTATACACTCTCCTTTTCTTGGTATACATGTGATGAGCTCATCGCTAGGATTTACACTATGCAGTTTCATTTGAGATACAACGGCATACTAATTCAAAAAGTGCGAAAAAAATACAACTTTAGTACATTTTATACATTAATTAATAATTATGTGATGAATATAACTATAAGGTAACAGTAGCTCTATTTTTAATTCTAAAAAGAGAAAATAAAGCCAGATTAATCGAAATTTCGTAGCTATTTCGCCTGAGGGGCTTAACTGACTTCTTCAAAATTGATTAAAATAAATTTATGAGCAGCAGATGGAATTGAAAGAACAATCATACGAAGCGTAAGATTTGTCAGTAAGTTAAAAAGAAGCGTTTTTGTTAAATTTAATTGAAAAAATATTCAGCCTCCAATCAAATGAAAACTTAATCTATATATTCTAACCCACTTGATAGGCTATAGAAGCTAGAAAATAATATTCATTATTAAAGTGGGGAATATAATATATATTTCGTGCAAATAATGCTATTAAGCTTATATACCCATTAATTAAAAAAAAATTCCACAAAATAAGTTTTTTGAAGAAACTGCAAATTATGTCCTGGCCATGCGACGACATAGGGGTTGTGAGCCCTACTCATATTAATTTCTGCTTGTTTTGAGTTTGAATCGGTCATTTATTGTAATTTCTGTTCGTTTTGGGTTTCATTTATTTATCGATGCTGATTTTTTATCCTTTTTTTATCCTGATTCATTTTTTTTTATCCTGATTTGTGGTAGTTTAATGCTTGATAGTTTATTTGATTCTATTTTTGCTCATATTTGGTTAAATGGAGTTATTAACTATTCTTTGAAAAACTTATATTTTGGGAAACATTTTTTCAATTAATTTCTGTTCCTTTTATATTGACATAGGCTTTTCCAGGGAAAAAGAAAATGATAGTTTAAATCTTTTCGGGTCTTCCTTAAAGACTTTCTAGTATGCCAGTTATTTGTTTGCTGGAGAAACTTTTTCAACAATTTTTAACAACTGACACCTTTTTGAAAATTTGGACCGAAATAATAGTGTTTAATTTTGTTTTATACATCCTCTAGTTGACCTGAAAAACAAAACCTACTAGCATTCCCAAAAAATTCTATTCATGTTTCTTTACAGTCTGGATACACTTACACTCTTATGATTTAGTTATATTTTAAGAGCAGAAGTAGTAGCAGAAGTAGCCCTGAAAGTTTGAAATTAATACCCTTTGTCCTTCTTGGGATATTACTGAGATATCTTATTGGTAACCATAATACACACACTCCCTTTCGATGTAACTTTAAAGTAGCATTTAGTTTTTGAGCATAATGGGCAAATTGCATAACTCAGGGGCTTAACCAACCCGATAATCCTATAGGTATAGTTACTAGACTGTTCAGCTATGCATAACTAAATGGCTGTCTTAAAATTTAATTGGAGGTGTTTGGAAGATTATGGTCTACAGAGGAGGGCTGATTGCGCTCCAATAAATTTTGACTCTTAAAAAGGCATTACAACTTTTAGTTTCCAATCCAATTAGCTCCTTTAAAATTTCAATGATATTGCTAGCTATGATAAAGCAGCACGGCCTCAACGCCTCGCTCTTTACGCTAAAATTTCTTATTGTATAAAAAAAATAGAGTTGTGATAAAGTCAAACTTTAGCGTAAAGAGCGAGGCCTTGAGGAGAGGACAGCCCCTTTCATATACGGAATAATTTCTGTTCGTTTTAAGTTTTAACGTCGTTCCTTACTTTCAGTTAAAAACTTGTTTTTTTTATTTAATTTTTGAACATTTTTGAGTTAATGCAGGTTTTGATTTTGGCTCACCGTACATGAATAATTAAAACAAAATTTGCATATTAATTTTACTTTTATTTGGTTAAATGGCTTTCTCGAAACTTGTTTAATTTTATTTAAGAACGATTTTATTAGTAATAAATATACGTAACTTACGAATTAACTTACATAACGAACTTCTATATTCATAGATTTTTAATACGTATATTTGGGGGTTTGCCCCCTAGTCAATACCTTGCTATTTAAGCTATAGTTCAAATTTTGTTCCAATTATTGAAAAATGACCCCTTAATCACAAAGGCCGTTAATAAGAATAAATAGCTCTTATGAAAGTACTAAAAAATCTTTGGCTTAAAGAGCGAGGTATTGACTAGGGGGTGAACCCAATCATATACGTAATATTTTCTGTTCGTTTTAAGTTTTGATGTTGCTCCTTATTTTCAGTTGAAAAACTTGTTTTTTTTTATTTAATTTCTGATCTTTTTCTTTAATAATGGGAAATCTGGCACCTCCTTCATAGCAATATCCCTTCTCCCATAAAAACTTCCTTCATGGAAAGATCCTCCCATAAAACCCCCGACCCCCCCCCCCCCCTACCGGAAAAAATCCCCCCCCCTGTCTGTATAATTCCCAATAACCAATACTATATGTTAACATTGGGTAAAGTTCATAACTTTCAGCCATCCCCCCGGGGACTTCGGGGGATTAAGTCATCCTAAAAGACATAGTTATCATATTTTCGACCATGCTGAACAAAATGGCTATCTCAAAATTTTGATCGGGTGACTTTGGGAAAAAAAAAGAACGTGGGAGGGGGCCTAGTTGCCTTCCATTTTTTTGGTCACATAAATAGGGCACTAGGACTTTTAATTTCCGTTCCAATGAGCCCTCCTACGATATTTTAGGACCACTGGGTCGATACGATCACCCCTGGAAAAAAACCCAGAAAAACAAATAAACACGCATCCGTGATCTTTCTTCTGGCGAAAAATGTAAAATTCCGCATTTTTATAGATAGGTGCTTGAAGCCTCTACAGTAGGGTTTTCTTATACGCTGAATATGATGGTGTGATTTTCATTAAGGTTTTATAACTTTTAGGGGTCTTTCTCCCTTTATTTTCTAAAATCGGCCAAATTTTCTCAGGCGCGTAAATTTTGATGAATAGGACTAAACTTGATGAAACTTATATATTCGAAATCATCATTAAAATTTGATTCTTTTGATGTATGTACTGGTATCAAAATTCCGTTTTTTAGAGTTTCGGTTATCATTGAGCCGGGTCGCTCCTTACTTACAGTTCGTTACCACGAACTGTTTGACATTGCTTTGTCTCCCTTTTGACAATCTGCAAGATTATAATTCGGTTTGATTTAATTCAACATCCGCCAAAATATTTCGTTAAAGCTTCATCTTAATGCCCTTAGTTTGTGCCGTAGCAATAGTTGT
>JAQQPU010028958.1:0-10316 GCA_029168905.1 Artemia sp. Kazakhstan ARC1039
CAGTTTGTTACCGCGAACTGTTTGACAAATGTATTTTATGGTCTATAATTCATTGCTTACTATTCTTTGTTTTGATCTGACTCCTATTTTAGGAGCTATGGGTTTTTATATTTCTTAACATTAGACGTGATCGTCTCTTACTAGGCTGCTAGCTACCGATGCAACCTGGATTTCCTATACAGGGGTTTCAGACAAGGCGGTTCTAATGGTGTACTTTTTGTTTTGATCTGACTTTTTCTTAAGAGTTATGGGTTTTTATATTTCTTATCATTGGAAGTGATCGTCTCTTACTAGGATGCTAGTATAGGAAAGAGGTCGTTCTTTATTATAATAAAGAACGACATTCATTATTTATCTAGTAGGAATTCAGACAAGGTGGTTCTAATGATGTACTTTCGTTTTGATCTGACTCTATGTTTAGGAGTTCTGGGTTTTTATATTTCTTAGCATTGGACTGATCGTCTCTTACTAGGTTGCTAGCTACTGCTGCAACCCGGATTCACATATATAGTTATGAGAGGCAGCCTGGCCGAGTGGTCCAAGGCACTGGCGTTAGCCACCAGTCTCTTCGGAGGCGTGGGTTCAAATCTTACCGCTGGTATACGATTATGATTTTTGTACAAAAATCAAATACCTTTGAAAAGACTGCAGCATGAAAAGTCATCAAAAATGCAGGTTTTTGGTGGAAAAATTTATTTCAGAAATAATTTATTTTAGTTACTAAAGATTTTTAACCAAATTAATTTTCTTTAAAATGAGCTATTGAACAACTCTCTACGATGTTCCAGTGCCAAGCTATCTGTGGAAAAGAAAGAAAAAAAAATGCCGTTTGTGGAGATAAACGTGGTAATATATATTATTACCACGTCTATTTTTTTCAAGAAAAAGTCAATTTTATTGATTTTCAAGCCAATATATTTCTCTTGCTGTTCAAGCCAAATGAAAGAAAGTTTCCTATACAGGGGTTTCGGACAAGGCGGTTCTAATGGTGTATTTTATGATCTGACTCCTATTTTAGGAGCTATGGGTTTTTCTATTTCTTAACATTAGACGTGATCGTCTCTTACTAGGTTGCTAGCTACCGCTGCAACCCAGATTTCCTATACAGGGGTTTCGGACAAGGCGGTTCTAATGGTGTACTTTTTGTTTTGATCTGACTTTTTTTTAGGAGTTATGGGTTTTTATATTTCTTATCATTGGAAGTGATCGTCTCTTGCTAGGTTGCTAGCAACCGCTGCAACCCGGATGTATAAAATTTAGTATAGGCAAGAGGTCGTTCTTTATTAGAACTAGCTACCGCTGCAACCCAGATTTATTATAGTCATTGCTGTATCATTAACTAGTATAGACTTATTTAGTATAGGAAAGAGTTCGTTCTTTATTATAAACTTCTCGATACACCTGGTCGGTTGAATACCTTTTCTTTTTTCTTTTCGAGATACTATCTCTGTTTTTTTGGTAGTACTGTTTTTTCAACTTGCGTGTAGCTTGCTTTGATCTAATCATTATGTAATTCACCAATGAGACCATTTACATCTTTGTCGTTTCTTAAGTAGTAATTATGACGTGACGGCGTAATGATTTTATTTCATGACGTCATGGCGCAATGGTATTATTTATGACGTCTTCAGAAACAACAATATAATTTTGTGTTTTTCTATTCACGTCATAGCTCTAATATAAAACTATGACGAAATTCATTATTTATCTAGTAGGCTTTCAGACAAGGTAGTTCTAATGATGTACTTTTGCTTTGATCTTACTCTATTTTTAGGAGTTTTGGGTTTTTATATTTCTTAGCATTGGACTGATTGTCTCTTACTAGGTTGCTAGCTACTGCTGCAACCCAAATTATGAGAGGCAGCCTGGCCGAGTGGTCCAAGGCACTGGTTTTAGCCACGAGTGTCTTCGGAGGCGTGGGTTCAAATCTTACCGCTGGTATACGATTATGTTTGAAAGACTGCAGTATGGAAAGACATCAAAAATGCAGATTTTGGTGGGAAAATTTATTCTCTTTTAGAAATAATTTATTTTAGTTACTATAGATTTTTAACCCAGTTAATTTCCTTTAAAATGAGCCATTGAACAACTATCTACGATGTTCCAGTGCAAAGCTATCTCTGGATACAAAGAAAAAAAGAAAAAAATATCCCGTTTAGGCAGAATGTTGTAGTAGCTGCGACTTTTCTTGATTTTTAAGCCAATATTTTTCCCTTGCTGTTCAAGCCAATGGACAGAAAGTTTACTATACAGGGGTTTCAGACAAGGCGGTTCTAATGGTGTACTTTTTGTTTTGATCTGACTCCTTTGTTAGGAACTATGGGTTTTTATATTTCTTAACATTGGAAGTGATCGTCTCTTACTAAGTTGCTAGCTACTGCTGCAACCCGGATTAACATTGGACGTGATCGTCTCTTACTAGGTTGTTAGCTACCGCTGTAACCCGGATTTATATTTCTTAACATTGGACGTGATCGTCTCTTACTAGGTTGCTAACTACCGCTGCCACCCGGATTTTATTTTTTAGTATTGGATACGATCGTCTTACTAAGCTGCTAGCTACCGTTCCAACCCGGAATCAATCCTTAATATAACAAACAGGAAAAAGCCTCTGGCTTTTTCTTAATTGGAATAGAAAGAGATGACCTGGCTACAACCTAAGAATATGACATCATTGATCAATCTTTGACATGATGAAATTATAATCTTATTTTAGTTACTATGGGCTGGAAGTTCGTTCTTTACTGTAAAAAAAAAGATCCTGTTTAGGCAGAATGTTGTAGTAGCCGCCACTTTTCTTGATTTTCAAGCCAATATATTTCCCTTGCTGTTCAAGCCAAGGGACAGAAAGTTTCCTATACAGGGGTTTCGGACAAGGCAGTTCTAATGGTGTACTTTTTGTTTTGATGATCTGACTCCTTTGTTAGGAACTATGGGTTTTTATATTTCTTAACATTGGACGTGATCGTCTCTTACTAGGTTGCTAGCTACCGCTACCACTGCAACCCGGATTAATGTTCAATTTTTAAATTCTAACTAGAAAAATTCCTGAAAACTTTAAAATTAGTTTTGGTTTTGTTAGGTTCTAGCAATTCGACGCGTGATTTTATGGGTAGCATAGACAAATACAAATGAATTCATTAATTTATACTAGCAAAACATTTCTTAATTCTGATGAAGATTTAACTGATGTGTCAAAACTAAGGCTGCAAGTCGACCATTTTGTTTTGGCTTTATTATCATTGGTATGATGAAATAATAATATGCATATGGTTTTTAAATCATAGTATTTTATAGTCCCATACGGTGTAGCGGATAGGATAGCTTGATTTCAATTTTAAACTCTATAATCTTCGAACATTAGAAGCTTTAAACCTTTTATAATTTATAATAAACCACATCGATCCTTCACGTATTCTTTATTATAATTTTAATATATTGACTTTAAATATAACTGTACTAGCCTATAGTATAGTGAAGTGGCCTATAAAATTTAGCATAGGCAAGAGGTCATTCTTTATTATATAATTTGGCAAAAACACTTGCAAATTCTAACGGTAAAGTTGTTATCACTGAAGAAAAATTGTCAGTTCTAAGAGAAATTTTTTATCTTTTACGGAAAACTTGGCGTTTTACCATTAAGAAATAACCTGTTACTTCTAAGAGAAATTTGATAGAGTTAAGTAAAAATTTGTTCGTATTATGGAAAAAGTTTTACGTTAACGGGAAAATTTGTTAGTGTTAAGGAAAACTTGCTACTTCTGACAAAAAACTTGTTATCATAAACCAAAAAAATGTCACTTCTAAAGGAAATTTGTTATCTTTGGCGGAAAACTTGCTGTTATTAGAACGAATTTCTTACTATTAAGAAACAAGTATTACTTTCAAGAACAAACTACAGCCAATAGTAATTGAACTGCAAAGCACACCATTAGACTAACATGAAGGATGGGTCTAGTTAATTACTTTATTAAACTGTTAATAAAACCATGATTCTGATGATGCTTACAAAATTCCCAGTTACAGTATTTGTCCTTTATGTATAACGGTCTTTTTAAAGTCCAAACAAAACTTCTATTAATAACTACAACATGAGATCCTCTTGACTGACATATTTTATGATGAACTATGTCGATCCTTTATGTAATTAGATACTATGTGCCGTGGTTTGTTCTTTACCAGGTTTCAGCTATATCCGATGAAACTTACAGTCTCCATTTATAATGAACTTAATTGATCCTTTATGTAATTTATTATAAAATTCTCTCTGAAAGAGTGTATTTTGTTGAAAAGTCGGCCAGAAATGCTTTCGCAAAACTTCATAGTAATATCCAAAAAAATATTTCATGTTTAATGAAAAGCTTCCAAGGTATGGAACGGCAACTGTGGAACATTTTACAGATGTAATGGGAAATATGAGACATCTTTTCTTGGGAGTTATGGGTTTTTATATTTCTTAACATTGAAAGTGATTGTCTCTTACTAGGTAGCTAGCTACCGCTGCAACCCAGATAATAATTGACGAACACCATTTATGATAAGCTATATCGGTCCTTTTTTGTATAACTAACTATGGAACCACCATATATCATTTACTATGGGCGAGAGATCGTTCTTTACTGTAAATGAACCATTTGACAGCTCTTTATTATGGCCACGAGCTATTTGATTTAATACTTCAGTTACTATGGGTTACAGTTTGTTGCTTATTGTAAATTTTGACAAAATTGATTCTACTTAAAAACTATTTTATTTTTAATTTCAAAAGTGACTAGATGTAGCAATTTCCTTTAAAATGAGCTATTATACTGCTCTCTATGATTCTCCAGTGCCCAGCTAGATGAGGAGAAAAAAAAGCGGAAAGAAAAAAAGATGCTGTTTGTGGAAAATATCGTTGTTAAAGTCACTTTTCTTGATTTTCAAGCCAATATATTTTCTTTGTTATTTAAGCCAAAGGACGGTAGGTTCGCTATATGAAAGTTTTGAAAAAGGCGGTTTCAATAGTGTACTTCTTGTTTAGATCTTAATCTTTTTTCAGGAGTTATGGGTTACTTTAGTTTTCTACTATGGGGCATGATCGTTTCTCACTAGGTTGCTAGCTACCGCTGCTACCCGGATGATTACAAACAGGAAAAAGCCTAAGGATTTTTCTTCTTTGAAATAGAAAGAGACGAACTTCAAACAATCAAGTAGATAACTAAATCGAATGTATGCAATGATTTGTTATTCCAATGATCGTCTTTTAATGTAATATCTCTGAAAGAAAAGATTTTGTTGAAAAGTCAGCTAGAGATGCTTTCGCAAAACTTCATAGTAATATCCAAAAGAAATGTTGCATGTTTAGTGAAAAGCTTCCAAGGTATGGACCGGCAAATGTGGAAGAGTTTACAGATGTAATGGGAAATCTTATACATCACTGTGAATATATGGAGGAATAATTGTCCTTTACTTAGTTTCAGCTTAAATTCGATGATCGAGCCCTTATGTAATACTAACTACATTCAATGACTATGACGTCATTGATCAATATTGTATATAAAAATTGAGTTTTTTGTAAAAAATAATTAATTTAAAAAAATCAAGCACAAATAGCACTAGATCTAGAGATTTCCTTTAAAATCAGCCATTGAACAACTCCCTACGATGTTCCAGTGCCAAGATATCTGTGGAAAAGAATAAAGAAAGAAAAAAATATCCCGTTTGTGGAGAATAACGTGGTTGAAGTCAATTTTCTTGATTTTCAAGCCAATATATTTTCTTTGTTATTCAAACCAAAGGGCGGTAAGTTTCCTTTTTAGGGGTTTCGGACAAGGCAGTTCTAATGGTGTACTTTTTGTTTTGATCTGACTCTTTTTTAGGAGTTAGGGGTTTTTATATTTCTTAACATTGGACGTGATCGTCTCTTACTAGGTTGCTAGCTACCGCTGCAACCCGGATTATATTATTCATGTAACTACCCATGGAACCACCATATATCAGTTACTATGGGCAAGAGATCGATCTTTACCGTAATTTGCTTTATCATAATATAAATAATTTAGTCTTAACTATAGTTAAGTTTCCTATGCAAGTTAGCATAAGCAAGAAATAGTTCATCATTATAATAACGTCATATACACAATAGACCTTTTTTTTCCCCTGTTGAATCTATTACTATGAGATAAACTTCGTTCCTTACTGAAAGGTAGCTAAAAAGGTCCAATATATGCAGTCGTTAGTTCTTTTAGTGGACTTATTTAAATATTAGCTTTATTTAATCCATTTAGTATAGGCTAGAGTTCGTTGTTTGTTATAAATTACATTACCATTTAGGTATCTACCGTAACTCTTTCTTTTCAAAGTTAAATTAGTTACAATGGCCTAGAGTTAGTTCTTTATCATTAAATAGCAAGAAGCGAACCTAAAACAATCAACTACCTAACTAAGTTCAATGTTTGTAATTCCAATGATCGTCTTTTAATGTAACATAAGGACAAAGTTAAAAATTAGATTCAGAAGTTCAAAAAGATGGCAACAATGCAGGCGGATCTTTGCAAATTGAGAAAATTTTACAATGTTTTACCTGGATTACGAAAAAATTCAAAAATACTGATTAAAATTCTCTCTGAAAGATCGGATTTTGTTAAAAAGTTGGCTAGAAATGCTTTTGCAAAACTTCATAGTAAAATCAAAAAGAAATGTTGTATTGTTAATGAAAAGCTTCCAAGGTATGGACCGGCAACTGCGGAACAGTTTACAGATGTAATGGAAAAGATTACACATCACTCTGAATATATGGAGGCATAATTATTCTTTACTTGTTTTCAGCTGAATTCAATGATCGAGCTCTTATGTACTTCATACAACGACTATGATGTCATTGATCAATATTGTACATAAAAATGAAGTTTTTCGTACAAAATTGATTCTATTACAAAAAAATTCATCACAAATGGCACTAGATCTAGAGATTTCTTTTAAAATGAGCCATTGAACAATTCTCAACGATGTTCCAGTGCCAAGCTATATGTGAAAAAGAAGAAAAGAGAAAGAAAATACCGTTTAGGCAGAATGCTGTAAAAGCTGCTAATTTTCTTGATTTTCAAGCCAATATATTTCCCTTGCTGTTCAAGCCAAGGTACAGAAAGTTCTATATATAAGAGTTTCAGATATGGTGGTTCTAATAGTGTACTTTTGTTTTGATCTGGCTCTATTTTAAGCAGTTATGGGTTATTATGTTTCTTTACATTGGACGTATTCGTCTCTTACTAGGTTGCTAGCTACCACTGCAACCCAGAATTGTTAAAAAAACCCCAAAAATTGCTGCATTTTACATAATTATGGATAATTATATAAAAAAAAAACCTAATTGACAAATACAATTTATGACGAACTATATCGGTCCTTTATGTAAAACTCTTTATTGTATGAAAATTTCTTGTCTTAGAGGTTAGCACTTAGGACTTTGAATCCTGCGATCTGAGTTCAAATCTCGGTTGACGGTTTTTATGAAATGTAGCTTACTTATACTACCACTTAGGTTTCTTGCGTAATTCTTTCTTTTCAAAATTAAATTATTTACTATGGCCTAGAGTCAGTTCTTTCCCATATCGTAATAATTTATTTTATAATAATAATTATTTTTGTTAATTTAAAAAGGTTTCTATATACAGCAATTTCCTTTAAAATGAGTAATCATACAGCTCTTTATTATGACTACCATGTTCCAGTGCCAAGCTATCTCTGGAAAAGAAAAAAAGAAAAACGAAAAAAAGAAAAAAATATGTCGTTTAGGCAGAATGTTGTAGTAGCAGCCACTTTTCTTGATTTTCAAGCCAATATGTTTCCCTTGCTATTCAAGCCAAGGGACAGAAAGTTTCCTATATAGGGGTTTCAGACAAGGCGGTTCTATTGGTGTAATTTTTGTTTTGATCTGACGTTTTTTAGGAGGTATGGGTTTTATATTTCATAACATTGGAAGTAATCGTATCTTACTAAGTTGCTAGCTACTGCTGCAACCCAGATTGATGTGAAATTACAAACAGGAAAAAGCCTATGGCTTTTTCTTAATTGGAATAGTAAGAGAAGACCTGGCTACAAACTATGATTATGGCATCATTGATCAATCTTTAACATGAAATGTTTTTTACTTTATTATAATACCGCTGGTATATGATTATGATTTATGTACAAAAATCAAATATCTTTGAAAAGACTGAAGTATGAAAAGACATCAAAAATGCAGTTTTTAATGGAAAAATTTATTCTCTTTTAGAAATAATTTATTTTAGTTACAAAAGATTTTCAACCAAATTAATTTCATTTAAAATTTACGATGTTCCAGTGCCAAGCTATCTCTGGAAAAGAAAAAAAGAAAAAGAAAAAAGAAAAAAATATGTCGTTTAGGCAGAATGTTGTAAAAGCTACCACTTTTCTTGATTTCCAAGCCAATATATTTCCCTTGCTGTTCAAGCCAAGAGACAGAAGGTTTCCTATATAGGGGTTTCAGACAAGGCGGTTCTAATGGTTTACTTTTTGTTTTGATCTGACTCCTTTTATAGGAGCTATGGGTTTTTATATTTCTTAACATTGGACGTGATCGTCTCTTACTAGTCTGCTAGCTACCGCTGCAACCCGGATGAGAGACAGCTTGGCCGAGTGGTCCAAGGCGCTGGTTGTAGCCACCAGTCTTTTCAGAGGAGTGGGTTCAAATCTTACCGCTGGTATACGATTATGATTTATGCACAAAAATCAAATATCTTTCAAAAGACTGCAGTATGAAAAGACATAAAAAATGCAGTTTTTAGTGGAAAAATTTATTCTATTTATTTTTAACTCAATTAATGCAATGAGTTTAAAGTTAATTTTTAACTCAATGCAGTTTTTAGTGGAAAAATTTATTCTATTTATTTTTAACTCAATTAATTTCCTTTAAAATGAGCCATTGAACCACTCTCTACGATGTTCCAGTACCAAGCTATATGTTGAAAAGAAAAAAAAAATATCCTGTATAGGCAGAATGTTGTAGTAGCCGCCACTTTTTCTTGATTTTTAAGCCAATATATTTCCCTTGCTGTTCATGCCAAGGGACAGAAAGTTTTCTATACAGGGGTTTTGGAAAAGGCCGTTCTAATGGTGTACTTTTTTGTTTTGATCTGACTTTTTTTAGGAGTTATTGGTTTTAATATTTCTTAACATTGGACGTGATCGTCTCTTACAAGGTTGCTAGCTACCACTGCAACCCGGATCCAGTGCCCAACTAGCTGAGGAGAAAAAAAGGCAGAAAGAAAAAAAGATGACGTTGGTGTGGTTTTTGCTTACGTTGGTGCGCTTTTTAGTTTATATCAAAACTAAATTCTATTACTAATAATTGCAAAAAACTCAGCAGTACCAGGCTGTCTAAAGTTAACACATGCTCTTTCTTCATAATTAAATAGTAAAAGACATAGGTTTACTCTTAAATAGGTTTCAGATATCTCTAAAACCAAGATTCCGATGTAAATTAAATAATCCCCATTTATAGTGAACTGTCTGACTCTTTATGTAATTCTCATTTATATTATCAATCCTTTATGTAATCATATCCTAAAAATTTATTTTATAATAATAGTTATTTTTTTTACTTTAATACTTCAGTTACTATAGGTTACAGTTCGTTCTTTATTGTAACAAGCCGAATAACAGAAAGTTTACTATACAAGGGTTTCGGACAAGGCGGTTCTAATGGTGTACTTTTTGTTTTGATCTGACTTTTTTGTTTAGGAGTAATGGATTTTTATATTTCTTAACATTGGACGTAATCGTCTCTTACTAGGTTGCTAGCTACCGCTGCAACCCGGATCATTGATCAATCTTTAATATGAATTATGTTTAAAATGAGTCATTGAACAACTCTCTACGATGTTTCAGTGTCAAGCTATCTGTGGAATTACTAACCTATTATATAATCAAGTGGCGTATAAAATTTAGTATAGGCAAGAGATCGTTCTTTATTATAAACTAGCGGTAGCTACAACCCGGATAATAATGCTATATCATTACAAACAGGAAACAGCCTAAGGCTTTTTCTTCTTTGAAATAGTAAGAGACGAACCTCAAGTAACTACCCCTGGAACCACCATATATCAGTTACTATGGATGAGAGATCGTTCTTTACTGTAAAAAGGTTTCTGCCGTAATTCCTTTTTTTCAAAATTAAATTAATTACTATGGGTTAGAGGTCATAACCCAGATACCACTGCAGCCCAGATTTTCACTAAAAAATTGATCATTTACTATAGGCAACAGTTTGTTCTTTAATATTATCCTAGCTAAAATAGGGAAGATAATATGAATGA